>BSBK01003378.1:0-160000 GCA_027943335.1 Chamaecyparis obtusa | reverse complement strand
TGGCCCAAATAGGATCTTGATTCATGGTATCTAGGCCAACATCCAACATCATATTTTTTATAACACAAAATTCTATTGACAATTCTTATTTAATTATATCTGCAATATTTGTTTATTTGAAGCTCTTTCTTTCTAACCTCGAAGATAAATCCTTCCCAACTTTAGCCAAGAAAAATATGAATATAGTCAATGACAAAAAAACTTTTAAACACAGGGGAATTTTCAAAAGCCTCGTGGTATAAGCACCCTCTATTATTTTATGAGACGTCACTATACTTTCGAGAGGGAATAAATCTTGAATAGCTAGAACCATTCTTAACCATAATTTATACTACTCACATATTAACATTGTAGCTATTTTTCCTTTCAATAACAAGAGTTACCTTAAGCCTTTGGGGACACAAATTAAAGGGAACATGCTCCAAATCTTAGGCATTGAGTTCCAAATTCTCCATAATTTTCAGCAGCAGAATTTCCTTCTCTCAAGGTATTCAAGTAATCCTAACCTAGGTGAAAGAAGACAACATTCTCTTGTAATTCTCCATTAAACTTTAAATGTACCAAGGGTAGAAAGCTTTGGTTTTCGGATGATCCATGATCATTTTTTTGTTCCCTTCAAGGATAACTCCATCAAAATTAATCTCCTTCATGCAAGTAGTCATGAATTTTTCATGATGATTAGTCCCTATTGCCAAATTATTACCAAAGACTTCTATAAAAGTTCCTTTATAGTCTCTAATAAATCCTCCAGTAACAGAAACACCAAGATTCCCTTTCACACAACCATTCACATTACATTTTATCAGGTTGGTATCAGGTGGTATCCAACTGGTTAGCCTTCTTTTTAAAATTTTAGCACAATCTGTATTAAGAAGATCCTGATGCACATTCTAGACTTGTTTGATTCTTAAGTCATGCAAGGAACAAAGAACCTTAACTTTTTGGAAGGAACTAGACCATTAAGATTTTCATGCACCTATTTTTTTATGATTTGGAATAGAGTAGAGTTGGTTCACTCCTAATCCCTAAATATTTTATTATTTCTCTCCTTCCATACATTCCAAGACATGAAAAGGAGAATTTGAGCCCAGAGGTTTTTGAGGATTATGTGATTAAGAGGAATGCAATTCCATTAGTAAATCAACAAATTCAGAGTACTTGGAAGGACCCAATCCATATAGAGAGAAGAAAAAAATTTGGTACTAGATATCAGTAGTAAAGAGGCAGTGGATAAAAATGTGATCAATGGACTCAATTTCACATTTACAAATAATATATTTGTTGACAAAATAAAAACCTTACCTATTCATATTATCCACTATAAGGATCTGACCATGAGAAGCCACCCACTGAAAGAAATTTATTTTAGGAATAAGGTTGGGGATCCATATGTGTTTCCATAGATCTTCAGTATCTCATGTCCTATCTAACACCCTATAAGTTGAGCTAAAAGAAAAGACACCAGGAGAGTTGTACCTCCATATCCATCTGTCTTCAAGGGCTTGAGAGAGGAGAGAGCACAATTATGAAGAAGCCAAACAAAAGACCTAAAGTCTTCTAACCATTTATTCCTTATTGTATCAAGAAGATCCAAATTCTGAATTAGAAGCTCCTTGATTTCTCCCATTTGGCTCTATCTTCATTCCAATTCATATAGTTCTCCACTCTAGTGTAAAGTTAATTAGTAAGCCAATCCTTAATGTGAGATAAATAATTAATCTCAGCCAGGGATTTATCCTAATTCCAAATGTCTTCTCATAGTTTATCTTTCTTATAATTGCCAATGATCAGTCTACTCCCCCTCTTGAGATGGTTTTTGACATAAAGATTACTCCTCAAAAGGGGGGAACCTTTGGAAGGATAAATATCATATAAAAAGGATTCAAAAGTCCCATTTCTAAGATATTTAGTCTTCATTATCCTATCCAATTCCTTCTTATATTCCATAAGCTTCCATCTTATCTTTGTCTTAAGAGCCTTATTGAATTTTTTGATTCTCCTAACTCGCAAGCCTTCGAGTTTTTTTAGGACTATAAACCTTTTCCCACTTAACCAAATCCATACGAGTTTTCTTGTTAGTGCCCATCCAAAGAAAATTATTTTGGATTATTTTAATACTATCAAAAATTGAACTAGGGATTTTGAAGAGAGAAATAAAAAACACTAGGATACTTTGCAAACAAGATTTCAGTAGTTGAATTTTCCCTCCAAGGATAAGGAGTTTTCCTATCCACCAAAACATCTTCCTCTAGAATAGCTCAATGAGGTTGTTCCAATATAAAGTAGGGGGAAATTTAGTAGTGAGGGGAAGTCCCAAGTAGGAAGTTTGAAGAGGGGCCACCCTACAACCAAGTTTGAAAGGACAAGTCAACATTAAATTTGAGTAAATCTTACTTTTATCATAGTTAATTTTTTGACTTGAGATCTTATCATAGCTTTCAAAGGGATCTTTCCATTTTCTAGCTTCAAATATACAGGCCTCTCCAAACATAATAGTGTCATCAACAAACTGTTGATGGGAGAAGGGATGATGTTGAGAAGAATCTCTCACACCCCTTAGAGTGTTAGACTCTCTACACTTCTCAATATTCATTCCCAACACGTCAACTAATATTATAAATAAATAAGGTCAAAGCTGATCTCCTTACCTAAGACCCTTACCATTTGAATACAACCCACTTGGGGAACCATTAACTAGAACAGAGTACTTAGTAGTAGAGACACAATTCATGATCATGTTTAAAAATTTACCTTTGAAACAAAACTTCTTTAAAACTCCCTCAAGAAATTGCCAATCCATTTTATCATAGGCCTTAGATATATCCAACTTCAGCATCATACTATATTTTTAATAATCTTGCATAGAGTGCATAATATCATAGGCCTTACATATATCCAACTTCAAACAATTGCTAATTACAATAATCTACTATTTTAATAATTTTAGCATAATATTATTATAATGTAATATACTAATTTGGTGAATGTTCCTTAAAGTGTTAGAATGCTGAATGATGCTACTTGATATAAATAATATCTGAATGATTGTCTATAAACTCTATAACACAGTAATAATCATCAAAATAATGTGTTTCAAGCCAAACCTTGTTGTGAATAGAAAGAGGAGTGGATGAATTTTGAATATAGCTTTCCCATTTTGAGGGTTAATTTAATTTTAATGCTATGCACTATACTCCAAACAAATAAACATTAATTTAGATGTGGAGAATACATGTCTCAATATAAATAAACATCAAATGTATGAAAATACATATAAATATAGATAAAAATATAATTGTACACATGCCTGGAATTTGATGGTTATAATGGTCATTTTTCGACTTTTTGACTTTATATAACAACCTAAATTTTATTAAACCGTATGAATTCACACACTAAGTGTTTAGAAAACTGTATGAATTTATAACAGGTTACTCACCATTTAGTGTAGCAGACCAAGTGAATTGTATTGGTTTCAAAAAATATACAGTGCGACTCTCACCTTGACCTCTCAACCGTAATTGTAGAATTCGTCTCTCATTGTTCTTCCACGTCCACAAAAGAGAAGGTGAAGATTGTGAGTGTAATGAATGCTCCCTGCGTATTTAGTCTTCTCACTGATAATCGATTTCCACAGTCTTCACTAACGGTGCAATACTCATTCATTCCCCCGAAAATGCCGAAATTATTGCAATCATATAAGTACAATGGCCTTCTTTTCAATTTCTTTGTACAGATCATACTGAAGAGCGATGTGAAACAATTGCATTCAACGAATGTGCGTGGAAGAAATCAAACTTTGATTGGTTTATGTTTTTTAAATTATTAGATTAATTTAAAACTTAGCAATTAATAAATCTCATAAAATTTTGAAATCGATATTTATAAAAAAAAAAAATATTTAATAACAAGTTTTAAAGCTGATAGAAACTAACCCTAAACACATTTTAATTTCATCATTCTTTTAAAAAAATATATTTTATATTTTATTAACAATAATTCTTAAAAAATATTTTCTAATTTTTTAAAAATGTTAATCTTAATGTCATAATTTGATTGATTTATATTTTACAAATTATTGGACTAACCTAGAACTTAGCAATTAATAAATCTAATATAAAATTTAGAAATCAGTTTGTATAAATTTTTTTTGTTAGTTAATAACAAGTTGATAAGATGATAGAAACTAACCTTAAACACATTTTAATTTCAAACTTTTACAAAAAACATAATTTATATTTTACTAATAATAATCTTTAAAAAATATTTTCTAATTAAAAAAAAAATAAAAAATCCTAAAGTCATAATTTGACTGATTTATGAAATTATTAGATTAACTTAAAATTTAGCAATTAATAAATCTAATAAAAAGTTTTGAAATCAATCTGTATAACTTTTGTTTAATTATTTAATAACAAGTTGATTAGATAATAGAAACTAATCTTAAACACGATTTAATTTCCTCACTTTAAAAAATATACTTTATATTTTATTAACAATAATCCTTAATAAAAACATGTCCTAATGTAGAAAATATGAATCCCTACGTCATAAGTTGATTGATTTACACTTTCCAATTGATTAGATTAATCTAAAATGTAGAAACAAATAATAATTCTAATATAAATTTTGAAACCAGCCTGTAAATAATAATTTTCCTTAATACACAATTAAAGTATTTGATATTTTTAATCATGAAAAGTTCGAGTACGCAATCATCCACGACTTTCTCAGCATAGTATACAAATTAAAAACTAGCATAGTATACAAATTAAAAATGATATTCAGAGTCTGAAAGTTCTAAAGTTATAAAAGACTCCTATGTACAAAATTATAAAATTATTTAAAGGTAGTGCCAAGTAAACAACAAAACAATAAACAACACTCGAAAATAATAAACAAGAATGAAAATCGTGCATTATTATCTTTCAGTGCACAAGCCGGCTGTGAATAGTTGTATTAAAAATGAGGAAAAAAAAAATGAGGTTTGAAATAAAAAATAATTTGTATAACTGGTTTATATAAAAGGTAAGAGGCCTTAAAAAACATTTTTGTGAGATGATAGTATATGATTAATCGAAATGTTTAATATTTTTATTCTGATGTGACTATTAAATTTCTCAAGTTTAGAAAGGTTTATGTAAAATTAGAAAGAAAGAAAAAAAATTAATTACCAAATGAATCAATATCATTCTTACAATTGATGGGATAATTAAAAACATTATTTTATAATAATTAAAATATACATTTAATTTTAATTTATAAACGTTATGTTATGTTTAAAATTTTCAAACATTGAAATTTTTTTTCAATCTTTAAAATTTATTTGTTAGTAAATCTTTCTTTTATTTATTTATTTTTTTTTGGGAAAAGGTGGCAGTGCCACTTAATATATTATAGTATAATTTTTTACATAAACTGATTCTAAAATAAGGAGCTCCTGGAGAAAAACCAAAAAAAGGGGATAATGGCCAGGCGAAATAAAACCCTCAAAACCAAAATACCTAAATACATCATTCCCAAGTGTTTGGAATTACAAAATTCACCCTAAAATAAATACAGAGATATGCCCAATGGGCAAGTATAATTTTCTGAGAATATAGGAAAGCCTAACCTAATTACAATGATTAGCCCATTAGGTAAATATAAAATTCTGAGAACATAGGAAAATAGATACATTTATCCCCGAGCTCACTGCTTGAGAGGGAGGTGCTTCAAGGTTGTACATATGCTTTCCAGAACAAGCCAAAGATCGCCATATGAAATAAATGCAGGCACAACGTAGGTGGTAAACCTGCACACATATCAAAGTCAAAAAACAAAAACAAAGCAAAGCTCATAGAATAATGATCAAAATATTAGCCTTCCATAAAAGTAGGGAGAGTATCAGTGGGGCCCAACTTAAGGTTAAGATCAGGTAGTGGTTGAGAAGGGGTTGATAGTGTCAGATGCGGGGGAGGTTGAGAGGAGGGAGGCATGGATTAATCTTGCTCCAACAAGTCAAGTAAAGAAAAGACAACTTGGTGAAAATTATTCACACACTCCTTTGATAAGAAATACCCATACTATTGCAGAGCTATTTTTATCAGACGAAAAGATTGCCATTCCAGCCCTTTTTTAATACTTTCAATAACCATGTATACACCATGATTGTGAAGAACTGAATGATGATGAAAGAGACCGCCAATTAGTGCGGCTCGGCCCCATAAATCATACTTTTGCAAGGCTATAGAGATTTTCTTACCCTGCAGAAGCTCTGGCCCAACATATTTGCTGCAAATAAACTTGAGATGAATAGGGGATTGAAGCAAGTCAAATACATTAGAAAGGAAAATTGACAAGATCTGAGAAGGATAAATGATGCATTTTCCTGAAGGAAACAAAACATTACTCCCAATGATATGCATAATACCACGTCGAATGTGCGGGCGATCACAGATAAAGATGGAGGCCAACAGGTCATCTTTGATGAAGCCAAGGAATGACTTCTCCCATTCTTCAACTATTAGCAACACTCTAAAATTCTTTGGATAATAATCCATATGGAGTGAAGAACATTTCAAGCACAATTACACAGATGAGCTCACACCCACCAAGAAGCTTGGGTGACTCATTGAAATGAAATAAAGGACTCAGAGTAGAAGCTAGGACTAGTGGATACAAATGAGAACATGACAGAGGAAAGACAATTCTTAAAACAAACCCAGATGCCAAATATATAACGAATGAAAATAACTGCGAATAAACATGACCTTTAATAGATAATATATCTACTGCAAATCAAATTGAGATGAAAAGGGGATTGAACAAGTCAAATACATTAGAAAGGAAAATTGACAAGATCTGAGAAGAATAAATGATGCATTTTCTTGAAGGAAACAGAACATTACTCCCAATGATATACTTAATACCATGTCGAATGTGTGGGCGATCGTAGATAAAGATGGAGGCCAATAGGTTGTCTTTGATGAAGCCAAGGAACGACTTCTCCCATTCTTCAAGTGTCAGCAACACTCTAAAATTCTTTCGATAATAATCCATATGGAGTGAAGAACAAGTTGAGCACAATTCCACAGATGAGCTAACACCCACCAAGAAGCTTCGGTGACTCATCAAAATGAAATAGACTCAGACAGAAGCTAGGACTAGTGGATACAAATGAGAACATGATAGAGGAAAGGCAATGCTTAAAACAAACATAGGTGCCAAATATATAACGAATGAAAATAACTGTGAATAAATGCGGCCTTTAATGGCTAATAATATCACCTAATGGGGAAAGATATGAAATCCCAGCTCACCGAAAGGACA
Source organism: Chamaecyparis obtusa (assembly GCA_027943335.1). NCBI lineage: Eukaryota > Viridiplantae > Streptophyta > Pinopsida > Cupressales > Cupressaceae > Chamaecyparis > Chamaecyparis obtusa. The sequence goes on along the minus strand of BSBK01003378.1, from coordinate 152,689 downwards.
TAGCCGACATGAAGGAGACGTCAGGTTAAAGAGTTAGAGTAGATAGCTTGCATGATGAAAAGATATGCCATATAGATCACAAATAAATGAAATGATAACAGAGACCCAAGCACCCACAATCATGATTAGGAGATTAATGAATGGTAGGGAAGGACGACCAGGTGTATGAAAATGAAAGGAAGAGAAGTACACAAGCAAAAGGGTGGCTCCAATATAAAAGCAGGCCATCATAAAAGAATAACTTAACAATGAAGTAGACAGAATGAGACACATCAACTAAAGAAAAGAAAAGGACTGGCTCAACTAAGAAGTAATACACATGTGCCAAAGGACAGAAACACTATCACTATAATGCTTAGTAAATATAGATGCTTGAACATAGCATTCTTTCTTACACCCACAACTGACTAAGCATTTTTAAGAAATGAATAAGCAGTTGTGAGAACATAAGAAAGCATAAAAACAACGTGGCAATCTTTCTTATACCCACAACTGACTAAGCATTTCAATTAGAGAGTCACCATTTGTAAGAACATAAGAAATCTTTGTATGCCAAACATAGCAGATAAAGCATTCAATCTAATGCAAAATCATGACAATCTTTCTTACACTCATAACTGACTAAGCCCATCCAGCAAATGTATAAGTAGCTATAAGATTATAGGAAAGCCTGAAGCAAAATAGAGAATGCCATTACCATGAATAATAGGGGAACCATTAACATGAGGACTTGTTCTAAATAATTTCCTTGATGGAAGGAAAATGATCTAACACGTTAACTTAAGAGGAGGAGTTCAAGATAACTTTATTGCAACCATAATTAGCTAAGATATTTGCTAGCTTGTTGCCTTCTCTATAAGTATGGGAAATAAGGAATATATCCAAAGAGTCAATGAGAACCCAGACTTGCTAGAAAATATATTTCAGCTACGAATTATCAATAGTCTTGTGGATGCACGCATTTATAATAACCATAGAATCACCCTCAATATGCATATTAGAGAAAAACATTTTCTTAGCTAGAATTAACCCTTTAAGCAATGTGATAGCTTCCGCCATATTATTAGTACCAGGGTTAATAGGGGATGCCAAATAAGCCAAGACTTTACCTTCATGATTTCTTAGACAATCCACAATACTTGACTTCTCGAGATTCCCTTTAGAGGACCTGTCAAAATTAAGCTTGATGAAAGAAGAATCAGGAGGGAGCCATTTAATTTAAAATCTCGATATAGGGATTTTCCTGATATGGGGGAATATAGGGCACGAAGGAAGGGAAATAAGTTTCTAGGAGCTTTTCACCTAACTATCCCATGAATATAAAGTTGCATTAGGGTTAAAATGGCTAGATGATCTATTATTAACTTGTTCAGAGATGATCTTTTCAATTGAAGAGATAATAGAATTAACATCTGAGACTTCTTTCCTAAAAATCCTTATGTTATGCTCCCACCAAATAGACCAGATAACTGAAGAAGGAACAACTATCCATAGACAAGCAAATATTGAGGATGAAAACAGAGAGAGCTAGGATTGGAAAAGCTCCCAAAGGGACCTAGGGAGAGGAAAGGGGATGGACAATTTATCCATAACAAAGGCCCAACATTGATGGGAAAAGGAACAGTGAATAAATAAATGATCCATAGATTCCTCTTGAGCACCACACAAAGCACAACTAAAAGGTGTAACTATATAGTCTTCTCACTGATAATCGATTTCCACAGTCTTCACTAACTGTGCAATACTCACCCATTCCCCCAAAATGCTCAAAATTATTGCAATCATATATGTATAATGGCCTTGCTTTCAATTTCTTTGTACAGATCATACTGAAGAGTGATGTGAAACAATTGCATTCAACGAATGTGCGTGGAAGAAACCAAACTTTGATTGGTTTATGTTTTTTAAATTATTAGATTAACTTAAAACTTAGCAATTAATAAATCTCATAAAATTTTGAATTCGATATCTATAAATTTTTTATTATTTAATAACAAGTTTTAAAGCTGATAGAAACTAACCCTAAACACATTTTAATTTCATCATTCTTTAAAAAAAATATATTTTATATTTTATTAACAATAATTCTTAAAAAATATTTTCTAATTTTAAAAAAATGTTAATGCTAATGTCATAATTTGATTGATTTATATTTTGTAAATTATTGGATTAACCTAGAACTTAGCAATTAATAAATCTAATATAAAATTTAGAAATTAGTTTGTATAATTTTTTTTTGTTATTTAATAACAAGTTGATAAGATTATAGAAACTAACCTTGAACACATTTTAATTTCAAACTTTTACAAAAACATAATTTATTTTTTACTAATATTAATCCTTAAAAAAAACATTTTCTAATTAAAAAAAAAATTTGAATCCTAAAATCATAATTTGATTGATTTATGAAATTATTAGATTAACCTAAAATTTAGCAATTAATAAATCCAATATAAGGTTTTGAAATCAATCTGTATAATTTTTGTTTAGTTATTTAATAACAAGTTGATTAGATGATAGAAACTAATCTGAAACACAGTTTAATTTCCTCACTTTAAAAAATGTACTTTATGTTTTATTAACAATAATCCTTAATAAAAACATGTCCTAATGTAGAAAATATGAATCCTTACGTCATAATTTGATTGATTTACACTTTCCAATTGATTAGATTAATCTAAAATATAGAAACAAATAACAATTCTAATATAAATTTTGAAACCAGCCTGTAAATAATAATTTTCCTTAAACACGAAAACATCAGATACACAATTAAAGTGTTTGATATTTTTAATCATGAAAAGTTCGAGTACGCAATCATCCACGACTTTCTCAGCATAGTATACAAATTAAAAATGATATTCAGAGTATGAAAGTTCTAAAGTTATAAAAGACTCCTATGTACAAAATTATAAAATTATTTAAAGGTAGTGCCAAGTAAACAACAAAACAATAAACAACACTCAAAAACAATAAACAACAATGAAAATCATGCATTATTATCTTTCAGTGCACAAGTCGACTGTGAATAGTTGTATTAACTAGTAATTGCAACTCGGTATGCAATTTTTACTTGGAATAGATGTTATGTTTTGTTTTTAAAATTTTAAATTTTTTTTTTTTGTTTTGTATATAGAATTGTTCATTTGTAAATAATAAAGAATTTTTTCTGATATGTTGTTAATTTAAGTAGATTTATGTAATTGATAATTGTAAAATTTGTTTTAAACTATTATCAATAAAAAAATGTTCAGTTATATTTTTTTTTTGTCTTATATTTTGTATTTGTTTATAGCGATTGACTGTCATATGTTCGCAAAGGATTTGATTATTCATTGCAAACATATTAACTAAGATCAAGGGTGGTCGCATGATTGTTTTGTTTAATGAATTTCCTTGGGATTAGACGACAACCGTTGATTATTTGCAGATTTGCATTCGTGCAGAAATCATTGATGACCCAGTTGACATTTTGAATGGAATACAATAGTTAGATGTTCCATCTAACAGTCAATATTATATCCTTTTCCATAGTTGACATAAAAGAAGACATCGTGGCCTTGATGATAGATCAACGGTCACCGCATGATCGCAAGGGTTGCTAAGATGCTTAGTGGAGACACGACAATTGTTAGATCTGTCATTTGCTGTTGATCCCATAAGTTACTGGAAACTGTGCCAATTGACACATCATCATTTGACACAAGCGCCTATCTGTCATTCAATCATTTTCCTCTCATTCGCGATACGGAAAGGAAGTACAACTTCTGACAAATTTTAATCATATAAAAAAATAAATTATTGATTTGAATAGATTATTAAAGTGTCAGATTTATATGACATTTGCAACTGTATCCAACATTGTAATGTGTAGGTTTTTTTTTGTTTCTTTTAACAACTTATTTGGAAACTTTCCGACTAGAGTTAAATAATTTTTTTTTTGGATTTTGGAGGCGTGAACAGTTATATCCAAAATGGGCAAAAAACATTGAATGGGTGAAAGTGGCATTTTTATGGTAGTAATTACTATATTTAAGGATCGGATTTATACGCGAAGAATAAGTATCTGAAATTGTTCTGTGTAGGTTTATAATTTACATTTTTATACAACTTATTTGTACACTTTAGGAGTAGAAGTGAAAAAATATAAATTCGGATTTAGAAGATGTGGAGAGATAAATCCAAAATTTTTAAAAAACATTTAATGGTTGAAAGGGGGGTTTGAAGATGGTAATTACTAAATGCGATTCTATTAATTTACAAATTTGAAGAGTCATAAAATTTAATGCAAGATGACTACTCTTAGGACTTGTCAGTCAGTGATTCAGTGTAATGTCCATCGGGTTACTAATTGTATGTCTTTTAAAACGTCACCACGCTGCCACTTGTCATGCTCTTGCATGTTGACAATGGGCTCTCCCTTCTTTGCGAAGATACGACCACCAACAGATCATTTCATATATCATAGAAATATAGAGGGGCAGGTTTCGCATTAGACGTATTGATATACAGATAATAATAGGTGAGGAGAATCAGAACATTTAATGCAACATAAGTGCTCTTATAGTGTTCGTATGACTTGTCAGTCACTAATTTTCTAGGGGCTCTATCCGGGCACTGATTGTATCTTGTTTCACATGAAACCAACTTGTCAATTATCGATCTGGCTCATGTTCGCAATGGACGATTGTTGTCATTGCTAAGATACGACCACAATTAGATCGTAGCATATATGGCAGAAATTAAGAGTGCCAGGTTTTGCATTAGACGAATTGATATGATAGATAATATTAGCTGAGGAGAGTCAGAACATTTAATGGACATATGTGAGAAATTTTAGAAAGATTTTGTTAATTAGTACTTTTCGAAATGGGCTAGAAAGTAAAAAAATTGTTTTAAATGTTCTGGTTTTGATAATCGAATTTATATGGTAGATATTAGTAATTCCGATTTTAGCAGTCATGAACAATGAATACCGATAGCAGAACAAGAAGAATTTTAAATGAAACAAAATTGATAAATTAAAAGAATTTGAAGAATTTGCATTTGATGACATTGATATTTTATATTATTCTTTTAGGCAACTGTGAGAAGATTTAAAGTTCATCCGTACGAAATGTAATCAAGTTTTTGTTATAAAATAATATTAAATTATTTTTGAAATTTTAGAAGATGTTGCATCCGATATGAAATCTGAAGTGTTTTGCGTATAACATAACTTAACTGTGTTGGATTTCACTTAATATGACATTGGTATAAGTCATTTAATTAAGTTACATCAGTCTTTAATAATTAAAGCTCATCCGCAGGAAATCTACTAAAGATTTCGTTAATTAATAATGTTGAAAATCTTATAGAAAGCCTTATATGTGTAGAACCTAATGTTACTATAAATGGATGAAGAAGAAAATGATTTCGGTGTAAAGATTTTTGGAGCAGATATTATTCATTACTAGAAATCAAGTATTAGTAATGGAAGCTACATTTACTTTTCAAACAACTTCAGAGCAAATTGCTTTCTTTGGGAGAGTAGAGCATTCATATTTAGAAAATTTAGTACTTTGCAAGAGTAGGTCTGTTGTGGAAGTAGTTCAACGGACATTAGGTGAAGAATTTCATAATTTTACGCATCAATGGAAAATGAATGCTGATATTGCTGCTATGTTAATGGCTTGGGGTTTAGAAGTTGGAGAAAATGTTGAGACTGTTCATTTTGTCATGATTTCTCTTTTTCCTAAAGTTTTGATTGATGGGCTTAATTTTTTGTTAGAATATGCACAACTAGTTAAAGGTTTTGACTACAACAACTATTTTGTAAACAAAATAGTGATTGAAAAGAATTGTATTTTTCCATTTGTGTGATGGCCAATGGCAATAGATGGAGAGATTTACAAAAAAGATATCGAAAATGAATGGGTAAATCTATGTAAAGAAATCAGGCATTATAAACAATTGGAAGTTGGTTTAATATTTCTAGTTGTGTTTCCACAATATGCATGATCTGTCTGTGTACAAATAAAAAACAAACATTGGAATAATCAAGTTTTTATAGCTAATCAAGTTTCATTGAAGATGTCAATCATCTTTCTGAAACGCCGTCGTAGTTTTCGTCAAGTAAGACGAAGGATAGTTGAAAATTTTGAAAGCTGATGAAAAACTAAGGTAATTTCTATAATATTTATATTTTAGAAAACTTTTAATACCATAACATTAATTTTGGTCATTTTTATCTATTTTTTGTATGTTTTAATTCAGGTAGCCTAAAGATTATAGTTTTGGAAAGTAAGATAAGCGGGAGAAAAGATTATAGTTTTAATTATCTTGTAGTCTATATAATTGTAATAATATACAATCTTCTCTTATATAATAAGTTATACATTAAGAAAAATTTAATAATATAATATATTGAAAGTATATTAAATAACATTATATTTTATGTTTAATATGTAAATCACAAATACATTTTTGAAACAAATTAAAGTAAATTGTGTTATTATGCTGCCCATATATCTTAAATTAAACTATTCTAAATAATAAATAGAAATTGATCAAATACATTTATTTATTGTAATTTCTAATTGTAAACCCTAAACCTAATTTCTATTTGTTTATAGTAATTAGAGTACCATGTCCTCCATACATCTTTTCTAATATGCACAACCCAATACTCAGATTATAGAGAAGTGTAAATGATATTGATATTTTAATAATATTATTTTATAATATTTATTTGCCAAATATAAACTAATATAGATTATTACTATTTTTAACAAGATTACCAAGCATGTTTAACAAATTGAATATTGTTTAGATTTTTGAAAATTCTTCTTTAATAAATTTAAAAATTTATAAAAGTTGAGATTTTATCTCTAGTTTATAAAAATATAATAATAAATAATAAATAATAAATAATTTTTGAATAAAAAATAATAATTTCTATTTTTTAGATAATTTACTAATATCCAATTAAATAATTATTGAAGTAAAAGTAAATACAAAAGTAAAATTTAATAATAAATTCTATTATGAACTACTTATGAATTGAAATAAAAATATAGAACAATATAAATTTATAAATAAATTTATATTCTTTTCAATTGAATAATATAGTAGAAAATTAAATAAATAATCTTTTAAATATATTTTTGAATTCAAATACTCTTTTAAATTTTTTGCATAATTATCTAATTTTTATGTCATTTCTCATCTTTCCTTTAATAAATAAAATAGTCTTTAAAAAAGAAATAATATTTCTTTATCTCTTAAATATTCTTGATTCTTGAATTAAATGTTGTATACTGAGTTATTGCATATTCGTTGTAATCCTAACCATAATAATTAGGAAAATTAAGAATAATTAGGAAAATTAAATTATAATATCACATCTTATTATACATATTAGAATTCGATAATTTTCCTGAAATGTTAGTCGCATTGTCGCAGGTTGGAGATAGCATCGCATAGGTTGCTCATGATGTTACGAGATGCTGCCAAGTGTCATATAGATAGAGAAGGTTGAACCATCGCAGAGAAGAATGATGTCAGCATAAAAGGATGCGATGTTGCGAGCATTTGCCACGTGTATTTCTCAGTCCCGTAGTTTGAAGGAAAGGAATGCTTTTCCTTTCGGGACTCTGATCTGGAAGCGATTCGATCAATGCAAACACGATGCAAGCCTGAAGGACTTTTATGCTGCTCGAGCTCATTGTAGTCAACACCTCCAGGACGGCCATGGTTACATGATGGTACACCTCCTCCATTAACACTTCCAAAAGTCCTTCAATTAAATCATCCCCCTGCAAACACCGAGCTCACACCCAACCACATGCTTTGGTGGCTCATTCAACAGTGGTGTGATCTCAATTCTTCCTTGCCTCAGTTGCATTTATTCTCAAGACAGGCACCTGCAATGCTCAGTTTCACACCGCCATGCTTTTACAGAATGTCTTGACGAAAGTCCTCGATTGGTCTGTCCTCGATTAGGTTTTAATGGATTACATTTTCACCTGCATTAACTCTGCTAGCCTGTTCAATCCACCATAGAGGTTTCGATTGGAAAATCTTATCAAATACTTGATGTCATACGATGTAGGGAAATAGGTCCTAAATAGCTTGAAAAATTCAGCTTGTTCTTTCAAAAGATTTTGGTTCATGAGAAATTTCATCAGATACCCAAAATCACACCCCCCATGAAAGGTAATCCACTGCACATTCTCATTTAGCACCACCCCGGAAGGCATGAAAAGCTCCCCAAAAATTTTGGAATCAACACCATATTGCTTATAATTATATTATCCTCCCCTTGGTGTTTAAACGAGCTTATTCTAATGTTAGAACAAAAGGATACCCTCTTTATTCATGTGTTCTACGGTGTGAATCCTTCGGAGCTTTGACACATCGAAAATGAAAAGTCAGCGTACGCTGAAGCATTTTCTTATCATAAAAGTAAAGGCAGAAACCTAGATAAGCTGAATGAATGGAGAGAAGCCCTCAAATCTGCTTCCAACTTCTCTGTTTACGAAAATAGCAAGCTTAAAGAGTAAGTATGTGTTTTGTATTGATTGTGATTTGTCATGTTTTCCCTTTTTCTCCAGTAGATGACATTCATTTGACCTCAGTGGAATGATTTTCCTATGAAATTCTCTATTTTCGCTTTCAGCCATTTGTGTGAAAAGATAGTGTCATGTGTTCTGGAAGAAATGAACAAGAGGATTCCCTTACATGTTGCGAAATATCCGGTTGGACTTCCTGAACTCGTCCAAAAACTTGAAAATCCTTGTTCAGAGAGAGCGAGGGACATGACCATGATTTTGGGGATCTTTGGGCTTGGGGGTTTTGGCAAGACCACCTTAGCAAAAAAATTGTTCAACAGAAAGCGTTCAAGCTATCGTGCTTCGTGCTTTCTCTGTGATGTGAGATAAGTGCATGCCAATCGTGATTTGCATTCTTTACAAAACCAACTCTTCAAAGATCTTTTCAATGAAAAGCAAGGGTTTAGGAAAGTGGATGAAGGAATAGAACCACTGTAGCATCATCTGCACAAGGCAAGGGATAAGGATGAGGAGGACAAAAAGAAAATGGATCTGGACAAAGCAGGAAACTTGAAAAAGGAAAGGAAATTGGGCTTCCTTATAGTCCTAGATGATATAGATCATCGGGACCAGTTGGATGCCTTGTTGGCTGAAGATATGCTGAGCTCCAGTAGCTTGGTAATCATTACAACCCATGACCAAAGTTTGTTAACGGGTTTAAATCTCTCTCTCAATTATAGGATGGGCGGAATGAATTGGCGTGAATCAGAAAAGTTTTAGAAATGTGGAAATGGTATTCAATGTTTCGAGTGAAATATACATAATTGTCAACGATTTTTTTTTCCTGATATCATAGATTTCATATATATCGATTCTATGTAGAAGACACAATTAGAGATTTGATGATGATTGTTGTTGGTGAATGTCAATATATTATAGCGATTAGAGAACACATATGGGAAATTGGAGATAACATTGGTCTAGAAATGTCGCAATTAAGTTGTTGTAGTCACAAACATGTCATGAATTAAAAAAGTATTGGTGAATCACAGGGTAGCATTTTTGTCCAGTTTTTTCAATTTCTGCAGGACTGCGATTGTGTAGAGAATCAACGGTTGTCATGTGTTTGCAATGAAACTCTTTAGATGTTTCAATCATGTGATGACCATCTATCTTAGTTTATTAGCAGGCATTTGAAAAAGGTGGGTCTGGTGCCATCTGTCGAGAGGTGTTTGTTTCTTATTGTGTTCATTATTTGATGATGATTGTTTTAATATTGTGAACATTTGTATGTACTATTTGTTGATATTTATTGTTTATAGTGTATTTCGTTGTTGGTGGATGATTTATTTTTGAAGTATAGATTAAGCGACTACAACGAGTCTCTTAATCAAGAAAGTTGATTTATATGATATTCATTGGTAATTATGTCTTTGTGTTTTGAGGCATTTTCCTTGTTCAGTAAATACACGAAAGCGGGTTTTGAAGGTTGTTATTACTATTTCCAATGCTAGTTGATTACGGATTTTGAGGTGAATGCATTGTAAAGTTGATATATCAAATAGCAGAATTGGATTAAAATATTTGCAATTATATATAGATGAACGATCACGCAATATGATATCATTTATTTGATATAGTACATTTGTACTTTTGTAGGACTCTGGACTCACTCATTTATCAGTGCGGTATTAAATTATTCTATTTAGTGGGCATGACATCATAATCGATAAACGAATTGCCAAAAAAATAATGTTCTGACAATAGTTGGTAAAACACACTAATCGATATAAAAGAAATCAAAGGCTTACGCCATTTTATGTACCATCTATATTAATGTTTCCTATATTCGATACATATAGTGATCATAACTACACAGGAAAAGAATAAATTTTGCAAATAACAAGAACATTATTTGCTTTTACATTTTATATGTATTAAATTATTATTTAAAATTCATAAAGTTGCAGTATTTATAATTTGATTGTTTGAATTGTATATATTTTTAAGAGCTAATGGTTACCAATCTATAACGCTGTACAAAATGGGTAGCAAAATTAATAGTTACGATCATCTCAATGGAATAGAAAATGCATGGAAAGAAATCACAGATACCAACCTTTATGTTTACAATTTAAGTGATCTACATAGAAAGATTTTATCAGAACTAGTTCATACCATTACACAAAGTCTCATTAATAGTGGATTAATAGAAGTTGGAGGATTTCCAATTGCTATTCAAGTACCAAAACTTATTGTGGAATATGTTAAAAGATTTGATCCACATACTAGAGAAATAAAGAATGAAAATAATGAGCTAGTCATTTGTTTGAATAGAGAGTCAATTCAGAAGTTCTTTATTTTACCTTTGAGAGAACAATATTTAGAATGGAATTTATCTGTCTCAAAGTCAATTTTTTATTTAAAAAGGTCACGATGGCGAGCTGTAATTTCAGAAAAAATGGTTTGAAACCATTAGAGAAACTAGTTTTAAGTTACCGAAAACCCTATACGGAACAAATTTTAAAAAAGAGATTCTTGATATACTAGTACTTCTGCATAGAATTAGAGGGAGTGAAGAAGCCCTAAATTTTGAAGACTGGTGGTTTTTTCTTGTGCAATGTATAAGTACAAATAATATTTGTATAGATTGGGCCCAACTTATAAGTGATAGACTTATTGAAATGCTTGTTTCAGCCAAGCATTCATACAAATTTCTAATGTCATCTTACCTCATCTATGCACTTGCATGTGAACATATAGGGAATGAGCTACCTAGTGCTGTTGAATATGATGCAAATATTTAGGTTTATGATTTGTATCCATGCATTCAACTCGAAAATAGTTATTGAAATTTCAAAAAGGTTAATGATTTTTTTCAATGAAGCTATGTCATGAAATTCAGGGTTGTTGATGAAGGGTGCTCCCCTTAATACTACAAACACATAACAGAAATAGAGAAACAACAAAAATATGCAAGAACAAAAAATTGGCTTCTTATTATCTCCACAAATGTGGAATTACAAACTTTCAGAATTACAACATGCAAAGCCACATGGGCATTCCCTTACAATATTATGTAGGACAAAGCCTCAAATCAATACCCAGATCTATACCTAGAACTACCCTAGACAACACTACGAGCCTTCTTTATATAGGCATTTTCTCGCCCAAGAAGGTTCCAGAAATTTAGCCCTTAGGGCCGACCAAACTTAGAATTATTTTATTTTTCAATTTATTACATCAAATTCGGCTCAAAATAACTTTTGAAACTTGAACATAAATTTTGAAGGAAAATTATTTTCTGCCATTTTAGGTGACCCAACTTCCGGAGACCTTAAGTCATCACCAATTGACCTGATGGACTATTATAACCCCATTTCGAAAAGGCCACGAAGCGCTCTATAGGCTTGACTTGTGCAAGCACCTATCACCTAAGTTTTCAACCTCATCCAAGGCCTCTAAAGCCTTCAAAATTAAGTTCAAAGTTTTTGTACCCTGCTACCAATACCGAAAATCTTCAATATCTTCAAAACTAGACCTGATCTAGCCATGAAACTTTATTGGCAGACTGATATGACTGAGATGAACCTCCACATGTAAAATTAGAACATTCTAAGATCGTATGACCAACTTACTAAAAATAGCAAGTTTCCATAAATAGCAGCTCTGCACAAGATAGCCCTTATTGAATACAAAAACATAAATATTTTTGAGTGATGCAAGATTGCTCTTACACCCAGGATGCTCCTGCATCAGACACCCGGGGCAATTTGAGAAGTGACCCCGTCACGTCTCAGGTGTGTAGAGGAAAATCAAGATGGTTAACCTCCTCTTTTGTCAACCATGATGAATCTTCAATAGGTCATCCTTTCCACTTGACCAAATATTCTTCATATGTCCTGTTCCTTGTGCTTCCACCAACATGACTATCCAGTATATCCTCAATCTCTTTGGTATTTGAACTAGTTGCTGGAATACTCCACTGTGCTGTTGTGATCTCATCTTCAACACCTCCCTCATGATACTCTGTTAGATCTGAAATGTTAAACACTAGTGAAATATTTAGCTCAGTAGGCAATTCTACTTCATATGCATTTCCTGAATCATGCTTCTTCAGTATTTTAGATGGCCCAAACTTCTTCATTTTCAATTTGTTATATGTATCAATTAGAAATCGCTCCTTCCGCAAATGAACCATGAATTCATCTCCAACCTAAAATTCCTTATGCCTCCTTTTCACATCTGCCTTAGCCTTATACTATGCATTCATCTTGGTAATGTGCTTTCGCACCTCCTCATGGATGTTCTTCAAGTGTTCTGCAAAATCCTCAGCTTCAACACTACTTATTTCTCTTTTATCTATCTTTCTCAACTCAGATGCATTTCTGGGACTACTCCCATATACAATGTGGAATGGTTATTTACTGGTACTCCTATTGATAGAATTATTGTATGTGAATTCTGCCTATGGTAAAATCAAATCTCATCCTGTTGGCTTATCTCAAACCAAACATCTCAGCAAATTTTTCAAATACCTATTCACCACCTCTTCCTGTCCATCAGTCTATGGATGATGTGATGAATTGAACTTCAAATCTATCTTCAGCTTCTTCCACAATGTTCGCCAGAAATAGCCTACAAATTTGGTGTCTCGATCTAAAACTATGGTCTTTGGCAAACCATGTAGTCTCACTAGTTCTTTGAAAAATAATTCCGCTTCATGAACAAAATCATTAGTCTTCTTGCAGGGAATAAAATGTGCCATCTTCAAAAATCTGTCAACCACCACAAAAATTGGATCATGTCCTTGTTGTGTCCTCGGTAATCCAAGAACAAAGTCCATACTGATATCCTCCCAAGGCTTCTCTGGTACAGGTAATGGCTGATACAACCCTATATTCTGCTTCACTCCTTTCGCCATCTGACATACTCTACAACTCTGTACAAACTTCTTGACATCTTGCTACAACTGTGGCCAATAATAATTCTCACTAACCAAAGCAGGGGTTTTATCATGACCAAAATGTCCAGCCAATCCTCTGCTATGCTTCTCCTTTATGAGATTCTCCCTCATAGAACTTCTTGGAATGCACAATTGACTCCCTTTGAATAGCATATCATCTTGAATGATGAAATCCAGCCACTTCATCCTGTCTAGAATAATAGGTTCTTTACAAGCTTTCCAAGCTTCACCAAAATTAGGATCCTCTGGATACAAATTCTTGAGTTCCTTAAACCCAACCACCTCAATCTGTATCTCTGTTAGCAATAGTTGCCTTCTGCTAAGAGCATCTGCAACCTTGTTAGACTTTCCACTCTTGTGTTTCAAAACAAATGTATAACTCTGCAAAAACTCAACTCATTTCAAATGCCTTTGATTCAACTTTCCTTGACTATTCAAATATTGCAAAGCTTGATGGTCAGTATACAAAAAAAATTCTTTAGGAAGCAGATAGTGTCTCCACTTCTTCAATGCCTAAAGTATAGCATAAAATTCTTGATCATAAAAATAATATTTTCTCTTGGCATCATTTAACTTCTCACTGAAATAAGTAATAGGTTTACCTTCTTGGCTCATAATAGCTCCTATTGCAGTACCACTAGCATCACAATCTACTTGAAACACCTTATTAAAATTTGGAAGTGCTAAAATAGGTTGTTCTGTAGCTTTTTGTTTCAACAATTGAAAACTCTTTTCTGCCCCATTAGTCCACTTAAACTCTTTTCTATCCCCCCTCATTGTTTCAGTCAAGGGACCACAAATACTGCTAAATTTTTTGATAAACTTTCTGTAAAAGCTAGCCAAACCATGAAAAGACCTTACCTCAGTAGTAATCCTTGGAGTAGGCCATTCAAGGATAGCCTGTACCTTCTCTAGGTCCATTTTTAGACCTTCGGCTGAAACTACAAATCCCAAATACACTAACTCTTTCTTCACAAAACTACACTTCTTCAAATTAATCAACAATTTCTCATCTCTTAACTTCTCAAACACCATACAAATATGCATCATATGCTCTTCCAATGTCTTACTAAAGATCAAAATATCATCTAGGTACACAATGACAAACTTAACCAGAAATTCTTTCAGAACCTCGTTCATGAGCCACATGAAAGTGCTCGATGTATTGGTTAGCCCAAAAGGTATGACTAACCACTCATATAGTCCTTCCTTTGTCTTGAAGGTAGTCTTCCATTCATCTCCTTCTCTGATTTGAATCTGGTGATATCCACTCTTCAGATCTATCTTTGAGAAATACACAGCTCCACTCAAACAATCCATAATATCATTCATTCGTGGCAATGGAAACCTATACTTGATTGTGATCTTGTTTATTGCTCTATAATCTATACACATCTTCCATTCTCCATTCTTCTTTGGTTCTAATACTGCTAGTACAACACATGGACTTAGGCTCTCCTGAATCAATCCCTTTTGTAACAACTCATGTACTTGTCTGTTCAACTCTTCACTTTCTGTTGGTGTCATTCTGTGTGCTGCCTTATTTGGAAAACTGGCTCTTGGAATCAAATCCATCTGATGACTGATCTTCCTTACTAGTGGTAATCCATCAGGTACATTATCAAATACAATATCCTGAAACTCATTTAACAAATCTGCAACCTCTATAGGTACACCCTCTACTTCCTCTTTACCAGCTTTTGGAATTAAAGAAAAACACACATGCTCATACCTCATACCATCTAGAAATTTTCTTCCATCAACAAAAGTTATTCTCGCATTACCACATACCTTTTCTTCAGTCTCCTTCAATGGATTTAGCTTATGTCGCACTCCATCCTTTGTTAGGGAATAGGTATTCGCACGACCATCATGTATAATGCATCTGTCAAACTACCATTGCCTACCCAACAACATGTGACATGCATCCATAGGTATGATATCACATAGTACCTCATCATGGTACCCACCAATCTTGAACTTTACTAGGCACTGTTCATTGACCATGACCTTGTTGTCATCCTGCACCCAAGAAATCCAATATGGATGTGGGTGTTTCTGTCTCTTGAGCTTCAACTTTTTCACCATCTCTTCTGACACCAAATTGTCAGTGCTTCCACTATCAATAATCACATCACAAAATTTACCCCCACACTTGCATCTAGTGCGAAATAGGCTCCTCCTTTGTTCAGGTTCATTCTCACCACTCAGTAGGACTCTTCTGTTAATCAACATTTCTCCTCTTTCAGCATCTTCAGAATTTGATGATCTGGCATCTTCATCTACATGTGCAACTTTGGCCTGGCCTTCATTTCTCCTATCCATCCTTCCTTGGCATTGAGGACATTCAAATTCCCTATGACCTTCTTCTCCATAGTGAAAACATGTTCCACGAAAACCTCCTCTTCCTGAATGTTGTCCTCTTCCTCTTCCTCTCTGATCTCTATTGTTCTAATCTTGGAAATGATTGGAATTGTTTCCTCTCTAATTTTGACTTTTACTGGCCTCATCCTTTTTTTTCAAATCTTCATTTCGGCCTCCATATGACCGTCCACTAGATCATCCACCGCAACCCCTTCCATTTTGTCTACTCTTGAACTTCTTGTTCAGCTTTTCCTCTACTTTTAGGGAAAACTGGTATGCCTCTTCAATACTATTCATTCCAACCATATTCGGCTCCTCCTGAATGCTCAACCTTAACCCATTAAGGTAACGGGAAAATTTCTTCTTGTCATCTTCTGCATGGCCTATGCTGATGAGGATTCGATAGAACTCCTTTGTATACTCCTGAATAGATCTTCTTGCCTGCTTCAAACTTTGCATCTTCTTCAGTAGGTCAAGCTCATAATCAATAGGAATGAATTGCCACTTCAATTTATCCACCATTCGATCTCATCTTGTGATTTTATCTTTCCCTCTTCTATTTCGCTCCAATTGAATCTCTTGCCACCAGATCTTTGCATGACCTTTTAGTCTGGCCTTCACAAATTTGACCCTATCAGGATCCTCAATATCTTCATACTCAAAATATTCTTCACATTCATTGATCTAGTCGATCAACTCCTTTGGGTTAAGATTTTCTGAAAATGCAGGAACCTCAATTTTAGGTCTTTTTTTGATCTTCGAAATGGCCCAAAAAAGTCTTTCTTCCTCCTGGTTCACAACTTTGACTTCTCCTTCTTGATCTTCTTCTTTGGCTTCATCCTCACTTTCATCTCTGACATTAAGATTCATTCCTCTGTGAATCTCCTCTTGCAATGCTTGCACTTGTCTCTAGAGCACTCTAACCTCGGGTGTTACAACACCAGCTCTTTCACCACGTTCCCTTCGTGGAGGCATTTCCATAATTCTCACTAAAACCCTAACCACGGTCCTAGTGCAAACTGCCTCACAGTCGGTGATCTATTTACACACTCAGGAACTCCTGCTCTGATACCACTTGATGAAGGGTGCTCCCCTTAATACCACAAACACATAACAAAAATAGAGAAACAACAACAATATGCAAGAACAAAAAATTGGCTTCTTATTATCTCTATAAATGTGGAATTAAAAACTTTCAGAATTACAACATGCAAAGCGACATGAGCATTCCCTTACAATATTCTGTATGACAAAGCCTCGAATCAATACCCAGAACTGCCCTAAACAACACTACGGGCCTTCTTTATATAGGTATTTTCCACCGCTCGAGAAGGTTCCAGAAATTTAGCCCTTAGGGCCGACCAAACTTAGAATTATTTTATTTTTCAATTTATTACATCAAAGTCGGCTCAAAATAAATTTTGAAACCCGAACAAAAATTTTGAAGGAAAATTATTTTCTGCTATTTCAGGTGACCTGACTTCCGGAGACCATAAGTCATCACCAGTTGACCTGATGGACTGTTATAACCCCATTTTGGAAAGGCCATGAAGCTCTCTATAGGCTTGACTTGTGCAAGCACCTATCACCCAAGTTTTTGACCTCATCTAAGGCCTCTAAAGCCTTCAAAATTGAGTTCAAAGTTTCTGTACCCTGCTGCCAATACCGAAAATCTTCAATATCTTCAAAACTAGACCTGATCTAGCCATGAAACTTTACTGGTAGGCTGATATGACTAAGATGAACCTCCACATGTAAAATCAGAACATTCCAAGATCGTATGACCAACTTACTAAAAATATAAAGTTTCCATAAATAGCAGCTCTGCACAAGATAGCCCTTATTGAATACAAAAACATAAATATTTTTGGGTGATGCAAGATTGCTCTTACACCCAGGATGCTCCTGCATCAGTTGTCCAGAATGCAGATTATCTGATGCAACTACACAAACAATTATGCAATTTGGGAGTTACTATACACAATACCATACATTTACATATATTAGGATTGGAGGTTTCGATGGGTTTCCATACAAATTGCCTAAATATGTAGATGATAAAATGGCTTTGATAAAGTTATGCAGACAAATCATTGAGGTCAATATGAGATGCAGCGAACACCATAAAGTAGGTATTCATTTTCCAATTACAATAGGTGCTTATACATGCTTTTCTAGCTCTTGTGCAATGAATTTGATCAAGTCATTTGAAAAAAGATATAAATTTGATGAATATAATGTTGTTCAGCATCATTTTGACCCTACAAATTATGTAAACCAAAATCTGCAATTAGGCCCTAGTTTTAATCACATTGCTTCATTAGAAGATTTTTGGGCTAATTGCAAAGATGACATTGAGATGAGAGAAAGATCATGGTCCTGACTTACAGTTGAACAGATTAAACTTTATAATATTGATATAGATGAAAGGTTTATATGATGATCAATCTAAATTATTTTCCGATCGTTATCTGTCGAAAATAAAAGGGACAGCTTTGCAACCTTTGCAATTTGAAGAACCTAAAGTAGACAATCTTGAAGAGTGAATGGAATAGATAATGAAAAGAACAAAAGAATGGGTTCAGTACAAGAAGATAGAAAAGGAGACATCAAACACAGAAGGACAATCAACAACCGAAGATCAAACAACAATTTATGTTGAAGTTCCTTTATCAACAATGCAAGTAATAGTTGAATGCAGTCAAGAAATGATAGGAGGGGATGATCAACCACTGGATACAGACAAAGCCATATACAAAACTTGTGGTAGTGGTTCACTTGCTTTGATTAACATATATAGTTTAGAGGAAGTAGGAAAAATAGAAAAACCAGATGAAATAGGTCAAGTAGAATAGAATGCAAGAATGTAATCTTTTGAAGAAGAACCATAAAATGAAATAAGAGATTTAAATGAAGGTACTGTAACATGTATTCAAAATATAGTACCAAAGTTTAAAAGTTCAAGTAAAGAAATAGAAAGCCCTAGAATAATTAGGAAATTATTTGATAATGAAAGTTTAGCCTCTGCTTCAAAAGTTCTAGGTACTCCTTCATGGTTAGAACATACAATGCAAACAATGCAAAGAAAAAGAGAAAGGAAAGAGGATATAATTCCTAGTGAAGATTTAGTTTCTCAAATCATAAGTGAAAGTACTGGTTCAAGGAAAAAAAAAGGAAAGAGGCAAACTAATTGCTTTTCAAAAACATGAAGAAATAGGCCATGTAATAATACAAGTTGTAGAACCAAAATAAGACAGTAATCTCTGCGATCTAAATGCAGCAGATTTTGATATAAATCAAATTGACATTGGACCTACATTCCATGATCATATTGTTGATATGTGGGAGTTTACACACAAAGATGTAAGAGAGATTGGAGCAACTGAATGATGAAAAGAACATTCTGAAATCCATTGTCAAAAATCTATCTGATTATATTCAGAAAATCTTAGGTCCTATCTCTTCTCAAATGACAAGTTAGAGAGATGAGTTTTTTGATCCATCACTCTATTCAAGTGAACAAATTATGAAGTAGATGCATAAAGATAGACAGATGGCACAACTCTCACGAGAATGGATTCAATATCTTAATTCAAAAGGTGTGGGTCTTATTGACTGCGTAGGCAGATATTACAAAATATATAGTGACCTAAAATGTATTTTGTTTTCATATTTGTAGATGCTCGAAGAACAGAAAATAGTACATAGTAGACAAGAAAATGTATTGCAATCTGTAATAGATATGGGTAGTGAAGTAGCTCTAAATGTCAAAATTATCAAATCTCTTGACACACCTTTACAAAAGTGGATATTTTCAATCAAATTCAAAACAAAGATGAGCATAGATAGAATTGAAGAACTACATAATTTGATTGGAACTGTCAAATCGGGCATTACTCATATGAAAAAGTTGTTTATAAATATGAGCTTCAATATTGATGTAGTGAATTTTGAAGAAGTTGTAGATAGAGAAATGATTAAGAAAAACTATGAATTGCATGTTCAAAGTATTATCAACAAAGAAGCATATGAGGAAGGAGATATATACAAATTGATTGCAATTGCAGACTTATTAACAATTGTAAATGAAGACACACAAAGCATTTGTGAACAAATCAAAATAATACAAAGGGATTATGAATATTCGATTGTAAGAAATCATAATATTATTATACCACAAGAACAAGAAATGTTTGATGTAGTGAGAGCAATGGATGAATATAGCAGTAGCAAAGTTGAAGAAGAAAATGCCTTTAGCAGATGATGTTGAGTTATCTGATGATGAATTAAGAAATCAGTTTGAAATTTGACACCTGATCTATGAGCAGAGGGATGGTAACTATTTATGATGAATGGTGTTGGCTAGCCTGAAATGGCAGTCACCATATCTCATTTTAACTCAAAGAAGTTATCAAGAATATCTCCAAACAAAGGTGGTAATGATCAATTATTGAAGATTAAATGAGTCAAAACTTCTTTTTAGGTTTAGGGCTAAACATATTCGATGCTTGTTAGATTTTTATACTTAAAACGATTGGAAGATGTTTTAACTATATATTTTTGAATTGTAATTTCTTATATAAAACATCTTAACTTTGTTAGGTCATGCATACAACTTGTGTATTCGTGTAAATGATTTATGTATTGGTATTTGCGTAATGATTAGTTGTTGATAATTTATGAAGGTGAAGTACATTATTTTAGTATGATTAATTATTGATAATTGATGAAGTGTAATACATTATTTTAGGTGTTGTTTTCTGTGAGTTTAGTTTCCTAAACTTGGTATCATGTGTAGTGTTCATGGAATTATAGGAAAACTAGTTTTCATTAGATATGTTTTAGATATATGATATTTGGTTTGTCTATATTGTTTACATATTATTTTGTTGAAATTGATGTTTGAAAGTTGTGTATTTTATATTGTCATGTTACAGTGATATTTTCATTTGTTCCGTATATTGTGGATTTGATGAGAAAGGTCTGATATGAATATAGATTATGATGTTAGATAAATAATTTGCTTGTTGTTCAATGTTAATGTGCATGTTTATCTAAATAATTGTATAAGGTTTTTATTTTTTTAAGCTTAATTAGAGTAAATAATTAATTGTTCATGTTCATGTGGAAATGAGTTATTTTTTGGAGGCAAAAAATGGACATAATCAGTTTTTGGCTATAACATATTTACATTGCTTATTGCTATAATTTTGCTTTGGTTAAATGATTTTCCTATTGGTTGGTAAAGTTTGAGTTTGATTAATTGTTGATAATTTACGAAGTTGAAGTACAGTATTTTATATATGCTTTTCTGTCAGATTATGTGGGTGAAGTTTGTATTTTGTGAAATACTGATGGAATTATACGAAAACTAAATTTTATTGGATATTTCATAGATTAAGGGTATCTGGTTTTGTAGATTGTTTTCATATAGTTTGGATAAATATAATGTTAGAAACTTGTCTATTCATGTAAATGAGTTCTGTATTGGTTTACAAAATATTGAATTTGATGAATCGTTTATAATTTATGAAGTTGAAATATAGTATTTTAGGTGTGCTTGTCTGTGAGATTTGGTTTGTAAAGTTGGTACTCTATGTGGTATTCATGGAATTAATTATTTGATTAATTAAACTATGGAAATAGGTGATATAATGAAAAACATCATTCATCTGGAGGGCATTAAAACTGACATCGAGGATATTGGAAAGAGCATGTCAGACACTTCTATGTGAACATTTGAAACTAACTTATTTATTAGTGATGTAGAGATGGTAACCTTCACATATAGAGCCCATGCCATACATAACTCATATTATAAGTAGGATATATGAAGGTCTTGAATCTATTTGAAAGAATGAGGCTTGTCCAAGATTTATGCACAACTGTTTGTTGATGCATCTTTTTTTGTATGACAATTTCAATATTGTGCATTTAGAATACCTTCAACCTATCATTACACAAATGCATGCTACAACTGATGTTGTTGAGCTTAGGATTAAATTTGTGCAGATTCATGGTTAAGGTTTTCTAATTATTAAAGCCTTGTCAATTATTTTTATTTTTATAACAACAATTTGTATTGTATTTTCATTTTAATTAAATCAGTAGATGATAAATGTTACAACGACAACAAAATAGACTATACTTTGAGAGTGTGAGCATAAAGTACAGTTTGCCATAAAATGGTTATTGTTACTAAGTTTATATATCTTCTGAAAGGATTGTATGTTTTGTAACCTTAAAGGTCATAATATGAGAATCATTTATACATATTTGTAGTTTGAATGAAGAATATATAATAATGATACTAAAAATGTGTTAATATTCTGTTAATTCGTTTAAGCATCTCTCTTCTTCTTTTCACCTTGTAACATTTGCATGTTGTTGCATACGTGAATATCTTTCAAAACTGAGAGTTGAATAAATATGTAGTGGGAGAAAAACTATATCACATATTATAAGTAGGATATATGAAGGTGTTGAATCTATTGGAAAGAATGAGGCTTGTCCAAGATTTATGCATAAGTGTTTGTTGATGCATCTTTTTTTGTATGACAATTACAATATCGTGCATTTAGAATACCTTGAAGCTAACATTACACAAATGCATGATACAACTGATGTTGTTGAGGTTAGGATTAAATAGGTAGAGACTCACGGTTAAGGTTTTTCAATTATTAAGACCTTGTCAATTATTATGATTTTTATAACAACAATTTGTATTGTATTTTCATTTTAATTAAATCAGTAGATGATAAATCTTACAGCAACAACAAAATAAGTTGTTTATCATCTACATTCAAACACTCAATTTTTTTTTGTTGTTCTACTATTGAAAGAGCGAGAAGTTGATGTAGTGATAATAATATGCACTTATTATGAAGAGATACCATTTCATTTGTTGCAAAAAGGTGAACTCTAGAATGAAACTCTTCTTGTTCCTCTTTACTAAGAGCAGTACTTGTCCATGACATGAGTAGAGTCCAATTATTAGTTGTTGGTACTGCATTTCTTACATTTGTAAGAAGAGAGCAGAATTTTACCTGAACATAATACAAATTTTCCTATAATTTTGCCAGTTGTTGACCTTTTAATTGTACCATTTCTTTGATAGGAATATAGGCACTGGAAAATCTCATCTAATATCAGCCAATGGACAATTAGCTGTAATGGTTGTTGTATAGTATTTTTTTTGCTATGTGATATAATCATATCATATCATATCTTTAATTAACTGGATGAATCTAACCAAAATCATGAAAGGGATTCATTGAACAAGATCCATATAAAAAGAGTACTTTTACATGTAGACATTTTAAAGTTTACAACTTCATAATTGCAAAGAAAGCATTAAACAAAGTAAGTGAGCGTCTATCTCAGTTTAAGATGAATGTTGTATTTTGTAGTTATGTAGATTCAAAACATTATAATATACAATTGTTTTGTTCAAATTTGAATTTAAAAATTATTATCAAATTTGTTGTTTGTTTTTTCAATTTGAAACATTTTTTTACGGATAGGTAATTGAAGTAGAAACTTAATAATTTGCATAACAATATTTCAAAGAACATATCATATATGTAAATATTGTCACGACAAGTATTTAGAGAAGTAAGCAGTTATATTTTAGTACAGTTAAAAGTAGTTTCATGTCCACATTTTGTTTTGAAAAAATTGGGATACATTGGAAGTTTATATTTTTATATGGTTCCAGCAAATAAACAGAATTAAAATACAAATAAATATAAGTAATATGGTGTGAAGTGCTCGTAAAAAACTAATTTCAATATTTTCCATTGACATTATCTTAGTCATGATAGCCTCTTGAGAGTGCAAGCTAGCATGATGAGTTTGATTGACAATTTGTGCAAATGATGTGACATATTGATTTGAGACATCATGTGTCCACTTAAAGTAACCGCAGCCATTGTTTCCCTGCAATATCAAGTTTTTATTACTATATAATATAATGTATAGTCTCTACATTTCTTCAAAACATCAAATATATGTGCAGTACTAACCTTTTTGCTAAGTGGACAGGTCCAAAATTTTCTTGGAGGGGTTTTTTAATGTTTGAGGTTTTCAAAATGCAAGCTCCTTCATGACAGTTGCAGTGTGGCTCATTTAGAACAACCATTGATATCCTTAACAAAGCTATAAAAGAAAAACTCATGTAACATTGCTGAAATAGATATTGTATAAATTTTAAAACTTTATTATGATATTATAAAAATTTGTACAAAAATAAGGTACAATACAACTATGAAATAATGTATATTACATTATGAATTTTTTAAAGGAGATAGACTTCCATCTCCTTATACACAAGTAATAGAGATCTAGTATTTTACAAATTGAAAAAACTTATAGTCTTAAAGTATAACATCATTATCCATGGGTTGACCGTTCATGGGATTTAAATCATCGAATTAGTAAAGATGTTTGGATATTTGACGTAGTATACCCCACTTCTATGTATGATCATTAATAGTTGCGTAGAGCTTATAAGTGGTTTGGGTCCATGTAGGTATTTGTTCCCTTACGATCTTTTGTATATGTTCATGTATTGGTATAGTTAAATAACAACCCTATGGTCCCCATCTTTTTATGACTTGTTTGTTCCACAATGTGTCTGAACATGCAAGCAATACATTTGACTATGATAGAAAAGGTTACGTAAAGTAGTTGTATTACTTTGTGGAGTTCGAAGTAGTTTCTCTATCCATATTTCACTTGTAGCATTTATCAGAGAAGAGTATTCACTGTCAGATGCTATTGATGCTGGTTGAAACCAAGTTTCGCTTGGGACATGATGAACCTGTCTTGGATTGCATGTGTCACAAGATTGCAATTCTGTAATATATGGATCTCTGTAAAAGTGATCAAAATTTCTTTGTGATACTGGATGAGATGTTATTAGTTGATTTTCTTCTAGTAAGCTTTGCGCTAGCAATCCTGAAATTCAATCTTCTTCATAAATTCTTTGAATGTTCATGTGTTGATAGAAGTCATTAATGACAAGTGTTCTTTGTCGCAACATTTCTACAATATAATTCAAAAATTATTAACAACCAGATGAAAATCATCCAACAATTTTTTTTTTATAACCAATCACTAATTTATAATGAAATAATGAAATTTTTTGTACTTATTTATTAGAGAAAGAGTTTTTTTCCTATATATCTTAAAACAACTTAGAATATTAGTAAAGGTAGAGCATTCAATTTAGAACCCTAGTTTTGCCGTCTTTAGAATTTGGAACACAAGTTATCAAATTATTTTATTTTTCAGTCATTTTTATGGTTGTGGGATTTCAATATTTTATCAGATGAAGATATGTTTACTTACCTAGAGATTTTATTCAGATTATATTGCATTAAATCGATTTCTACAAATTGCTAGCTATCTATATTATTCTAATTTTTTTTGCTAATGAACTTTGTTAGATACTTTTAGGTATTGAATTAAAGAAGATATTGCAAAAATGAAAGAGGTTAAGAATTCTAAGAAATGACTATAAATACCATAGTTTAGATTAAATACTAGATATTGTTGTGACTCCCGTTTGTCTTCTCTTCTATTCTTGGCTTTTGTTCATGTTTCCTATACAAATTGATACTTTATAAAAGAATAGGGTGGTGCTGTTGAGTGCTTTGCAATCATTACATTAATTCAAGGAGATTATATTTTGAGGTCATTAAAGCATTGTGATGGCATTCTACAGAGCTAGTTTTATAATAATTATCTATGTAGTACAACGAGTTCAAATAAATCAATGGTGGGTTAAATAAATGATATGTAACCATAGCTTTAATGTCACTCTTCATGAAGCGTTAAATGCTTAGATGAATATTTTAAATTTTATTTTAGATGTCAATTATGTCACCGGTGACACGTGTGAAATGGAAAAGGTTCTCTTATTTCGATGTTCGATATGACACACTTGGAAAATCTCAAGATATATCACACTAATTAAGAATGGCACATTTGGTATTGGACAAAATTGATATTATATAAAAAAATTAGTTCACAAGAATCTAAATATTGAATGCTCATTCGTGAGATATCTAAGAAATATTTTGTTCATTAATACTTTTAGAAATCGTATCCAAAGAGAAATATTGGTATTGAATACAAGGTCTTCGTGAATTGGAATTTTATGCCAGCAACTTCTAAATCTATAAATATCATTGTCGAGTTTTCACAAAAGTGATATACACTTCATTCATCACTGGCATTGTGTCAGTTGGGGTGCCTTTTCTGTGATCTAATTATTATATTAATTCATAACTGTAATAGTTATAATGATATTAATTTGTAACTGTCACCACTATTTAATACTTAGAATATGTAAATATATACTTAAGGTATTTTTTAATTTGTATTGTAAAATATTTATTGGTAATTAATATTATTTTGATTGTATTTATTTAATGTTAGTGATAGTATTAAATATGAAACATTATTAAATAATAATGTCATTTCAAGTATTAAAATACATATTAAATAAAAAAAATGAAGTAATATTAATTAGCGAGATATTTATTATATTATTTTAGTTTCTTTTAAGAAATATATTTTTTATTTATATTTATATAATGATAAATGATATATGAAAATTAATAATAATATTTTACAATACATATTGAATATTTTATTTGTATATTTTTTAAAAGATCAGTATAAAAAAGCTAGGGTGGTGGTCAGTGGTTTATGCATAGGAGAACAACTTCACTACAAAATTGTGACTCATAAATGATTATATTAATGAGAAATAGAGAGGAGTTATATCAATATCATGCATACAAAATGCTTTTAAATGTAATTGTTAACAAAAGAGATTCGTTATAAGATATGAAATATAGAAGTAAGGGTCATACTTGAGAATAGTCCTAATATAATTGCAATTTTCAAGCTACTGACATACAGTCTCAAAGTCTAAGATATGCTACATTATTGTAGGCTAAAATGATCCTGGTAACCCATTTTTTTAAAAATAAGGATATATAAACTTAGTAACAATAACCATTTTATGGGAAACTGTACTTTCTATTCACACTGTCAAACTATAGTCTATTTTGTTGTCACTGTAAGATTTATCATCTACTGATTTAATTAAAATGAAAATACAATACAAATTGTTTTTATAAAAATCATAATAATTGACAAGGCTTTAATAATTGAAAAACCTTAACCACGAGTCTACACAGATTTAATCCTAAGCTCAACAACATCAGCTGTAGCATGCATTTGTGTAATGTTAGGTTGAAGGTATTCCAAATGCACGATATTCAAATTGTCATACAAAAAAAGATGCATCAACAACAGTTATGCATAAACCTTAGACAAGCTTCATTCTTTCAAATAGATTCAAAACCTTCATATATCCTACTTATAATATGTGTTCTCTATGACATGTTTTGTATATGTGAAGGTTACCATCTCTACATCAGTAATAAAAAACTTATTAGGCTAACTTTCACCAAATTGGTACAACACAGATGTTCAGGTACAATTCTATTCTCTTCTTACAAATCTAAGAAATGCAGTACCAACTGAAGATTAGACTCTACTCATGTCACAGACAAGTACTGCTCTTAGTAAAGAGGAACCATAAGAGTTTCATTCTAAAGTACACCTTTTTGCAACAAATGAAATGGTGGCTCTTCATAATAAGCGCATGTTATTATCTCTACATCAACTTGTGGCTCTTCAAATAGCAGGACAACATAAAGATTTTGAATGTTCAGATGTAGATGATGAACAACTTCAATCTCACATTCTTTTATGTATAGGATAAAAAGTTATGCTATGTAGTAATTTACATGCTAGATAGGGCTAGTTAATAGTGCTATAGGAGAAATCAAAGCTATTGTATATAACGACGGTGAAAAGCCTCCTCAAGTGCCATTAATAGTTGTGGTTCAATTTTGTAACTACATTGGTCCAGCTTGGGATGATAGTAATCCAAAAAAAATTCCTATCACACCAATTCAAAGGGGTTACCACCATCAAATTCCTCTGCTAATGTCATGTGCTTTAACTATTATACACTGAGTTTGCACCTTTGTTTCAAGCTCTCTTGGTCTTGATAACCCAGTATAACATTGGATTCATCCCAAGGTTATGGGACCTTTGCTAACCGAGATGAGACCCCCAGGTTCTAGGCTGGTTCCTCTTGGATTATCACCTTAGCTTTCTCTTAGATAGGAAAGTAAAACTTTTTGAGGGAAAGGGATAGAAGGAGTGCATGAAAGGGAAATGATGAAAGCAAAATATCCTACTGGGTGATGCACCGAAACTAGGGTTTGAATCTCAGTATAGAGAAATGAAACCAATGAAAGGCTTAGGTCTAGGAGATCACAACTTACTGAATAGGCTTGCATAAGTATTTCATAGAAGGGTCTGCAAACAAAAGAGGGTATTCAGGGAAAGAGAAAGATTCTTTCACAAACAACAAGGCTCTTAGGATTAGACAACAATCTATGACTTGCAAACAAACATTCACTCCTATAACTCGGTGTAGGATTGAGACAAGACTGTTAGGGGCTGAAGTATACCCACAAAACATCTAAATCAGATCAAACACAATAACACACATAGTTATAGAAATTAAGAGGAATTAGGAAACCTAAGATATCATTGAAAAACATGCATACACTTTGATCCAATAAGAGATAATCCACACAAGAAAGCATAAGGACAACAAGAATGTCACAAAATACTTTGCAATATCTGAACAATCAATGAAAATTACAATTGTAGAAAGCTAAAGGGAAGGAAAATTGCCATAAAATGCTCTCTGAGAAAGAAACTTTCTTTTTACAACTGCTAAATTCTGAGCTTCTAAAAGCTCAAAAAAACAAATATACAACCTCCACTGCATGCAGGTAGGAGTCCAAAATTCTCACTAAGGGGTACAGATTAAACAATAAAATAATCATCCCCAGGGTACTGATCAACCAAATCTGATCATGAATACACTTCTGCAACATCTCAACCGATCAGATAAATGACCCATCCCTATACTACAAACAACCTGCAGACAAGCAACCTTGACTTGACAACCTCCTGCAAGCCCACTAAGCCATAAAGACTCCAAATTTGATCTTCGCAAGAATGAATTTGAAAGTACAGATGGTGCCAACTCTTTAATGTTTCATTAGCATAAGAATACCGCACTGTACCCTACAAAAATCCATTGCACCATCGACCAGATCATCCATCATCATGCCCGCAACTAGAAAATGTCCTCAGAAATCAATTTTGAGCTACCCCGCCACTTCGCAACGTCCTCTACAGAAAAAAGCCTGCAAAAAAGTCACACTGCCTTGAAAATGTCATTGGTTGCATGATCGCATGAGCCCAAAAACCTTCATGCGATCATGCGACAAGCCTCTTAGAATCTCCCTCAGCTTCGCACATGTCCTGCAAATCAAACACTAGTAAAACTCAGGCTACACTATTTCAAAATAATGTTGGTTGCATGATCGCATGCAGTTAGAAAGCCAGATGCGATCATGCGACAAGCCTTTGAAATCTACCTCTACTACCGCGCAAGACACCTGGCCCTGTAAAAAAATCCACCTGTCACCCGAGATGGCCGCATGCTAGAATTGTTATACATTGAGTTTGCGCCTTTGTTTCAATCTCTCTTGGTCTTGATAACCTAGTATAACATTGCATTCATCCCAAGGTTGTGGGACCTTTGCTAACCAAGATGAGACCTCTAGGTTCTAGGCTAGTTCCTCTTGGATTATCACCTTAGCTTGCTCTTAGATAGGAAAGTAAAACTTTTTGAGGGAAAGGGATAGAAGGAGTGCATGAAAGGGAAATGCTGAAAGAAAACTATCCTATTGGGTGATGCACCGAAACTAGGGTTTGAATCTCAGTATAGAGAAATGAAACCAATGAAAGGCTTAGGTTTGGGAGATCACAACTTACTGAATAGGCTTTCATAAGTATTTCATAGAAGGGTCTACAAATAAAAGAGGGTATTTAGGGAAAGAGAAAGATTCTTTCACAAACAACAAGGCTCTTAGGATTAGACAACAATCTATGACCTGTAAATAAACATTCACTCCTATAACTTGGTGTAGGATTGAGACAAGATTGTTAGGGGCTGAAGTATACCCACAAAACATCTAAATCAGATCAAACACAATAACACACACAGTTACAGAAAGTAAGAGGAATCAAGAAACCTAAGATATCATTGAAAAACATGCATACACTTTGATCCAATAAGAGATAATCCATACAAGAAAGCATAAGGACAACAAGAATGTCACAAAATACTTTGCAATATCGAAACAATCAATGAAAATTACAATTTTAGAAAGCTAAAGGGTAGGAAAATTACCACACAATGCTCTCTGAGAAATAAACTTTCTTTTTACAACTACTGAATTCTGAGCTTCTAAAAGCTCCAAAAACAAATATACAACCTCCACTGCACACAGGTAGGAGTCCAAAATTCTCACTGAGGGGTACAGATTAAACAATAAAATAATCATCCCCAGGGTACTGATCAACCAAATCTGATCATGAATACACTTCTGCAACATCTCAACCGATCAGATAAATGATGCATCCCTGTATTGCAAACAACCTGCAGACAAGAAACCTTGACCTAACAACCTCCTGCAAGCCCACTAAGCCATAAAGACTCCAAATTTGATCTTTGCAATAATGAATTTGAAAGTATAGATGGTGCCAACTCTTTAATGTTTCATTAGCATAAGAACACTACACTGTACCCTGCAAAAATCCATGGTGCCATCAACTAGATCATCCATCATCATGCCCGCAACTAGAAAATGTCCTCAGAAATCAATTCCAAGCTACCCTGCCACTTCGCAACGTCCTCTGCAAAAAAAAGCCCGTGAAAAAGTCACACTACCTTGAAAATTTCATTGGTTGCATGATCGCATGAGCCCAAAAACCTTCATGTGATCATGCGACAAGCCTCTTAGAATCTCCCTTAGCTTCGCACATGTCCTACAAATCAAACACTGGTAAAACTCAGGTTACACTATTTCAAAATAACACTGGTCGCATGATCGCATGTAGTTAGAAAGCCGCATGCGATCATGCAACAAGCCTTTGAAATTTGCCTTTGCTACCATGCAAGACACCTGGCCCTGTCAAAAAAATCCACCTGTCAACCACAGACCGCTTGTCGCATGGTCGCATGCGGTCAAGAGACCGCATGCGATCATGTGACCAACTGCAAGATGCCGCATGCAAGATACCTCAGGCCATTTGACTACAACTTTACCCTAGGCTCACCTTGGGTTTGGTCTTTTCCTCTTAGTCACCAAGTCACCTAACTTTTTCTTAACCTTGGTTCCATCTAGCGACCACGTGAAATGTTTTATCCGTGCAACTGCACACTTGCTTTACCAACCCTGCGCCCACCTGCAAATTGAGATTCCAATTGGACGACGGGCACAAGATCTCATGGGGTCAGAAGATCCCATGAGATCTTATGACCACCTTAGATCTCTTTCCACCGCCACCAAACTGCAACCTGGACCCACAGACCGCTACATTAGACGGTTGTCGCATGATCGCATGGGGTCAGAAAATCCCATGCGAACATGTGACCATTGTAGATCCTTAACGCACTTGCATCCTAGGCCCACTGTAAAGCCTTGTCACTAGCTGACCAATGAAATGTAGGTACATCACCAAATTACAGGCCCTTATCAGCGTGGCTAACGGTTTGTCGCATGTTCACATAGCCTAAAAAGGGGCTATGTGATCATGCGACAAACCGGTAACATTTCTTAGAAAACTGTCAACTAGGCCCACTGACACCAGTGTCACATTGGAAGGAAGATCGATGGCCATTGTTACACTGTGTGCTTTAAACAAGAAACATCTTTCCTTAGTGGTGTAGCGACAACTACAAGATTTTGCCGAGCTTTAACCTTTGCATATTCCCTGACACGAACCCACTAGCCACCGAGATTCTAATCGGATGGTTGTTGCAAGATCTCATGGGCTCAAAAGATTCCATGAGATTATGTGATAGCCATTGGATCTTCACCACACTAGTAATGGCTATGAGGAATTCGGACCCACCTGGTTGGAGTTGCGTGCTTAGGGTCGAAAACATAGAGGGTTTTCAAATCGGAGGTCGAAAACACAGAGGGTTTTCGACATTGAACACTTTTTTGGAACTCTGCAACCCAGTATTTCCTGCAAGCTGTAAAATTGAATATCTCTGAGGGCTTTGTGAATTAAGTGATGCGATTTGGACTGGAGCTTGACAACACTTTGAAGAGCATGGGGTTCAGATCACAAGCCGTGAAATCCCGTGGATCAACTTCGCACGTGAAAAAAGTTGTAGTAGGGACCTAGACAGTTGCAGAGGCCAGAATTGAAAGATATGAAATTTTGGGCAACATTAACAATATACAAATGACAGGGTTTGTTGCTTGTAAAAGAAATAATTGACATTGGATCCACAGAGCAGCAAGGATTAACTTTTACAGCTATTTCCAGAGTTCATGAACTATGAGGACTACATATTCATCTAGTTTTCAATTTTGAAAGATATTCATGTGTGCAACAAAATGCAAATGTTAGAAGGTGAATAAAAGAAGAAAAATGCTTAAATGCGTTAACAAAATATTAACTCTTTTTGTTTTATCATTATTGTATATTCTTCATTGAAATTATAGATATGTATATATGATTCTCAGATTTTGAACTCTAAACTTAAAGAACATAGTCATTTCAAAGAATATATAAACTTAGTTTAAATAAGCATTTTATGAGAAACTATACTTTTTGTTGACACTTAGCAACTATAATCTATTTTGTTGCTGCTATAAGATTTGTCGTCTACTCATTTCATTAAAATAGAAATATAATATAATTTGTTTTTATAAAAAGCATAATAATTCTGTTTACCTTCCAAAATAAATAGAGTATACTTTATTAACATGTTAGACATATTTGTTGAAATTTGAAACATATTGATATCTGACCTTGCTCAATCAAATTTGAAATAAGAAAGGAAAACTATTTAGTATATTCATATCAGACCTTGCTCAATCAAATCCACAATATAACGAACAAACAAAAAAATAAGTGTAACATGACGATATAAAATACAAAACTTTCAAACATCAATTTCAGCAAAATAATATGAAAACAATATAGACAAACCAAATATCGTGTATCTAAAAGATATCTAATGAAAACTAGTTTTCCTATAATTCCATGAATACTATGCATGATACCAAGTTTAGGAAACCAAACTCACAGAAAACAACACCTATAATAATGTATTTCACTTGATCAATTATCAATAATTAATCATACTAAAAAGGATTCCATAGAAGCTTCAGATTTTTTGTACAAGAAACAAAAAGGTTTTCAGTAAGACAAAAAATGTACATTTAACAGTTTTTTGTTGCAATTTTACAAAACTGATAAATGAAATGAGTGACCAATATTTGAATAACTTGTAGGGTTGCTTCAAAATATGCCATCTGTAGCATCCGTTCTTGCTGTAAGTGTTTGAGGTTGACAGTACTATTTGTTTTTCTTTCAAGGTGTTGTAGCACTGCTATTGGTTGCTTCTTCAGTGGATGTCTCTTCTTCATCGGCACTGTCCAAAGGATATGTTGTTTCCCATGATGCATAAGTATCTTCAGCTGGCCAATGAAAGGCCACAACTTCATCTCTTTTAGGCAGTAATTTGTCTCAATCTACAATTATTTGGTGTATCTTAGTTCTTATATTAGTGAAATGTATTCTAACATCTTGTAAAATTTCAATTAATTGTACAAAGGGGGTATTGTCTTCTATATTTATAATGGTATCTATTAGAGTTGACACTTCATCTTCAATTTTTTGTAACCATTCATCTCTATCCTTTATAGTTCCATCTGCTTTGATAAGACCAGGAAACATTTGAAAATTGTCCTAAAAGTATCTTACTCTTAAAATTTCTACCCTCCTCTTTAAACTTTCCCTATTGACTTCAAATCCAAAAAGGTCTTTAACAAATTTATATGTATTTATCAATTGTATATCGACAATACATCGACCATTAATCAAGTAAAACATTGATTTCAACCTATTCTTTCTAGCAATTTGACATTTTAAATTTTGGTCTAGAGTAGCTATCTCTATCTTAAAAGAGATCAAAATGTCAGACAATTGCTTAACACTTTTATAAAATTCTCTTGGTTTTACATTTGCAACAAATTTTAAAATGGCATCTTTTATTTTTTTTCCATACCTTAGCTTCTCTCTTTGCTCGTGCTCTTGATTAGCCATGGAAGGTGGGAGAGGAGAGACTGGGTACTCAAGAATAGGGCTTGAAGAAAAACATTTAGTAGGTGAAGAAGAAATACACAATTGTGCTGAAGAATGAATTGGGCCCTATTCACCTAACTTTTTTGTTCAAGTTTTCAATTAATATATCCTTTTGATATAATTCTTGTTTCAAGTCTGCATAAGCCTTTAACACTATTTCAAGTCTTATTGTGAGGTCTTCTTTTTCCTTGGCCTCCTTTTTTGCGATCCTTGCTGTAAGTTGGGATGATGCTACCACCATTTCTGATGCCTCAAGTACAGAAGTATCAGTGACCCTTTTGATAATCAGGCTATCTATCATATCACCTTTGCTAATTTGTTTTCCTTTGTTATTGTCATTTTTTCTTAAAGACCACATCACCAAGGCTTGATAATCATTACTAAAAGTGACTCCCTTAATTTCTTGTTCTACCTCTTCTCTGGTCTTGTGTATTGGTGTGGTCTATTTTTTGACTGCATCGAAGACCACTGCATCAGCTACATCCCACTCTGGGAGAAATAAGCACTCTCGAATTTCTTATCAAGTCTCTCCCTTGTTCTGGAGTAATTGTCTCAAACTGCTCAGTCATCTCTTTCGTCACATCACTTTCTATGATCTTTAGATCTTTATCTGGGTTCTCCTCATGCCTCTTTTCACAAGTTTCTTGAAATTGAAGAATATTTAATTTCCATAAAAATTGCATGAAGGCTCTTGCCTTTACAAAGTCATCATCAGCTAAGAACTCATCACATGCTTATTTTATTACTGTGTCTAGGTCTGTACCTGCCATCTCTCCTACTGTCAAATCTAATTTAGGATCTTTTGGTGGTTCAGGAACCCCTTCATTTATCTCTTCATAAGTCATAAAAATTTGACCTAGGGCTCCCAATTGTTCCATTTTTTGTGTCACCTCTTGATCATCTATTATGTTCAGAGGTGACCGGGATGGAGAATAATCATCTTCTACATGTACAGGTCTTTCTTCTAATTTTAGTTTCTTTGAGGTACCTAGACAATCAGAATTATATTTATATGCCTGATCCTGAGGTGACTGTGGAATGTCTACAATCTCATGTTTTTCTTGTTGCTGTGACGTGGAAGGAACATCCTATTTCCTTTTCTGTTCTTTGTGGATTTGAGATCCTAGTATAACCACATTATAACCAGTTTTCTTTTGTACCATGTATTTGCCTGTGGGCAATACTTTTGCAAATCCAGGCTTGGTCAGTATTGTTTGAGCCTCCTTTGGTTTAGTTTTTATGGCTTTTTCCTTTTTCTGATTTAGGGTTTGAATAATATCTTCAAATTTATCCATAAGAGTGTATATTTTATTTCCAACTAGATTGATACTTTTTAGGGGATCATATTGCTTCTCCAACTGCTGAACAAAATTTAATGTCTTCTTGTATACTAACCACTTTTCCTTTCTTATTTCTTGTTCCTGTATATTAGGGATATTTCTTATAATATCCTCAGGGAAATTAAAAATGTGATGTATTGACGAGCACCTTACCTTCTTTTTGAACATTTCATAATAAAAACCCTCGGGGTCTACTGTCCTAGGAATTGATGTAGCCATGTGATAGGGTGCAAGGAATTTATCAATATGCAACCATCCTCCCTTTGTGATTATAAACTGGTGGGCAATTGTAACATTTGGAAACAAAGTTCCTCTGGCTTTACCTACAAGAATTTTCTTTTCAATATCCCCTAATTGTCTAATGAGATCTGCAACACAGATCTTGAGGGGTACTTGATATGACAATATGAATGGACTCCCAGTAAAACCATATAATCTGATAACAGTAGAAATGGAATAGAAACTGAAATCTCCCCAATTATGCACAATTTTAAGGCTCTTGGAAAATTGTTTTGGTCTGACAAGTTGCACCAAGGTCATTGGGATTCGTGGGTTTTCATGAACAAATAGTAGCTTGAGCTTGGCTGCAAAATATCTATCAAAATTTATAAAACTACTATCAGTTCTGTCCCATGTCATATTAAGGTTCCACAATTACACTGGAATATCCTCACCATTGTTCTATTTCATCAAAACCAGGTGCTTCTCAAAATAACTTGCACCTTTAAACAAAAACATATACATTATGAAAGAGTACCAATAGAAAGGCTTGTCTAGTTTTCTCTTTTGGATAGCTACCAATCCATTATGAATTAAATCAGCAATGAAGGAAGCAAAGCCAAAAAAAATGGTATGATAGGGTGTAATATTTGGATCATCATGTACATTAAATGTACTGGCATTCTTTCTTGAACATCTTCTCCAAAGATCCGACATAGCGACCAATATGTAGTTCTTGCTCTCAAGTTAAAATATTCTATTTTGAAAGGTTCCTGTGTATTTGGTGCTAAGATAATCATTCCTCCAATATTGTTGCATAAGTGTTTTAAGGGGTCAGTCCTGAAGTAATGTCTCTGAGCATTGTACACTTGGTTTAATTCCTCAAATTCAATTTTTTGTAAGTCATTTGAGGGTTCAAGTAGTCTAAAAACCCTTCTAATTTCTTCAGCTGAGATACTTACGAGTACATCTCCACTTACATTCGTAATTACCCTAGTAATGGGATCATAATTCTTAGCAATTTGAGTCATCAAATCTATATCCATGAAAACACTGGGCATGAAAGCTTCCCCAGGTCAAATTTCCATACATTGTTGCTAGGTGGGAGGGTATTTCTCTAGCTAAACCCTAGTTTGAGCAATTCTAGACTAGTGATATCAGAAGAGCCACTTGCATTAATCATGCCAATTTTGGCATCCCTTATGTAATTATCGTTATCATAGAGACCATCTGCAATTTGTAGCGTAGTTTCTTTTGGCGTCAATTCCTTGGTTTTCACTAAATTTGTGGTTGACTAATTTAGTAATTCTAATAAATCTTCATTCGAACCCAGGCTTTCACTATACTCAATTTTATCGGTTAAGCTTTTTCTTGGCGGCATTTGAGGGTAAGTATTTTTTTATTCTTTATGCAAGAGAATTATCACAACCATGTATAAAGGTTTGAACAAGAAATGTGCAGATATTGACTAACCTTTTTAGGGAATCCTTCAGGAAACGATAACTAGGTCTGCTAATTTTCTTGTCCAGGCGTCTACAAATTTATTATATTTGTGTTTTTGAGAATGCATGAACATCTTTTCAGCAATTTATTTCACATGATTCATGCATTAATTTTTTGATAAATTAATCTATCATCTGTGAATGGGATAATTAAATTTTTGAGCAGTACTATTTGAAGTTTGAATCTAGATTGTCGATTTCCTTTATAACATAATTTGACGGCTTTCGTATGCTCGTAATGGTTTGAAAGTTTCTATGAAAACATAGGACTATTTTTTAATAATGATGTATCGATGGTAAACCCTTAATTGCATCACTCAGTAGGCAGTAATAATTTTCCTTTATGATTAGACATAAAGTAATTCACTGAGGTCTTCATTCTAAATCAATGTCTATCGCATGATTAGCAAGATTAGAAAGCTTGCATGTGAACAAATGACAACCGTAAGATCATTCATGTGGTGTTGATTCCTTAGATAAGCACTGATAGGTAGTTTGGAAGTAATTAATTTCGCATGTAGTAGTTTGTAATGGTTAAATTGGATATGCGATAATAAGATAGTAGAGCTAGGTATGTCAGATAGTAGTTAGTGGGATATTTTACCCTGATCAATTTAGTAACTTAATTAGAAGTTTAAAATTAATTTCTAATTGTGAAAATTGTTATAATTTAGATATCTATATAGAATCTATTTTGTCGAATAATCATTAAAATGTTACATAATTATTTAACTTTGTATAATCGCAAATATGATTGTAATATACTTGTAGTTGAGATATCGGGTTTAGATGTTAATGACCTTAAAAATCGTATTAAATACTATTTTTTTTAGTAATTAGTCTTTCAAATGTTAAGGGTTGTCGCATGATCGCTAATGATCAAAGGATTCGTTACGTGCTTGCAAAAACTGTTAGATCTCATAATAGTTTCAACAGACAAATATAATGCCGAAACATGTGTGAATTAACTTTTAAATTCATGAGGAAATAATAAAATCTCTTGGCCTTTTAGAGTTAGGAAAATAAAAAAGAGATCGCTTGTAGGAAAATAAATATTAGGAATATGAATTGAGTGGATGATAAATTCAAACATGTGCATTTGTAGGAAGTTAAGCGAGATTTTAAAAGATCGAGGTAGGGTTTTTTTTGAAAAGGAAAGACATTTAGGGTTTTTTCATCATTGGTTATTTAATTAGGGATTATATTGAATACCAACATTTGAGTTTGTATATAATTTGGAACAATATTAATTAACTGAATCTTTCTTAGATTTGTAACATATATGTTTTCATTGTGGTGGCTGTTGTCAGTGAATTTTTTGGAAAAAGGCTGACAGTCTACTTTTAATTGGATAGTTGTTGTTGATTTACAAAGAAAACATTGTTTTATTGGGATCTTGCGACAAGCATAAATGAAGGGCATATCTCATTTGGTTCATTGTTTACAACAGAGCAAAATGAACATATGGTGTTGCAAAATTGAAATGGGCAACAATGGTAATGAGAGTTATTGGGTGTTGATGAAAAACTTGAATTTGGGCACGGTTGAGTAATATATATAAATTTGTATGGCTTTCAACTAAGTTATTTTGCAAATATCAAATACATAGATAAGTTTTATTTCTATGTTAATATATTAGGAAATTTTATTATCTGAAAGATATCAGTGTAGAAAACAAAGTTTACTTAAATGATAGACATTCTTGTATAAAAAATGTGCAGTTTGTATCAAGCAATGAACAATGTGTTAAATCTGTGTATGGGTCAAATCAAATATAATCTATTTTGTTGGAGATATGCTTTGTTTTTGAAAGAAACTAGGTTTTGTTATTCAGTGATGAAGTTATTGCTTATTGGTTGATTCAAATTGCACATTTTGGTACAAGGGTGTCTCTCATCTGAGCAATGTTTGTTTTCTGTACTAGTATTTTTCACAAATTAAATTTTTCAAATATCTGAATGTTGAAATAAGACTTAGTTATGTACTTGATGACAACAAATTGACCAAACTAGAAGTTATAAAATTTGGAAAAAAAAATTCAACCATGTTCAAATTTGAGTTATTTATCTTTGTTGTGACTGGTGTTAGTTAATTCCAAGTGCCACTCTAGATCAGTTCTATATGGTAATGTAGAAGTAAACTAATCCATCGTTAATGGTTTACAGTCTTTTTTAATTTTAGCCTTTATCTGTTAACTAATCATGTTGATTGGTGTAATTTGCTGTTGCAAAAGGTTGTTTAGTTTTGTATAATTGATGCACTTTCTGCTCTATTTTTTTTCAGTCTTAAGAAGGTGTCATTTTTCTTATTTTCTAGCTACATCTATGGTCAAAATTCTATATGGTATGTGATCTTATGTCCTAGAAAAGAGAAATAGAAATGTTTTTTTGCAGGTTGTAAAGATCAGATCAGTTGCGAAGAATGAAGTTTTCAGTCTCTGCTCTTCTCACACCATTCAACTATTTCAAATGCATACTACAAATTCTTCTTTTGGTGAAAAGTAGTGGCTTATATGAATCAGTTAGAGCAATAAAGGCTAAGTTGGAATCTCCATGAGAGATAGGTCAAGGTCATGCACTCTTCGCATGGCTCTTGCCTTGTTTGTCTATTTAATGACACCATGCCAGTGGACCTGTCATGCCTCTATTTTCAACTTTATGGAGGCATTTTCTACTATTCGTGTTGATGATTATTAGCCTCTATAATTGATCAGTTGTATAGAGAATTGACAAAAGTATTTTCTACCACCAGTTTATTCTTGTATAGTAGAGTCAGTCATAGAGATTTATGTGTTATATGCATGCTCAAACATCCCTTCTTAATTGAAACTGCCACGACTGTTAATTTCATATTAATTCATGTGAACTGATCATGTTGATTGGGGTACTTCGGTCTTGGAAATGATAATTTACTTTATATAAATCATGCACTCTATGCATATTGTAATAAATTAGCATTATTGAATGCTGAAATGAGATATAGAATATCATTGTTGAAATGTTCTTTTTTGATTCTGTCAAATACATAAAGCTAATACTATGTGGTCATTTAGATCACGTTTATAGTGTTAAAGACATTCGAATGTATGCTTTAAATTTCAATAAATATGATTAACATGTTAATAAATTATACTCTATCTATTTCAAAAGGTAAACAAAATTATTACGCTTTCTATAACAATAATTTTTATTGTATTTGTATTATTATTTAACCAGTTGACGATAAATCTTACAGCGACAAAAATATAGACTATAGTTCCTCAGTGTCAATAGAAAGTATAGGTTCCCAAAAAATGGTTATTGTTACTAAGTTTATATATCTTTTGAAAGAACTATATGTTTTGAAAGTTCATAGATCATAATTTGAGGAACATGTATACATATTTGTAATTTCAATGAAGAATATACAATAATGCTAGAAAAAAAGGGTTAAATTTCTATCAACACGTTTAGGTGTCTCTCTTCTTCTTTTGGCCTTGTAACATTTGAATTTTGTTGCATGGGTGAATATCTTTCAAAATTGAAACTTGGATGAATACGTAGTCTTGATAGTTCATGAACTTTGGAAAGAGCTGTAAAATTTAATCCTTGCCACTCTGTGGTTCCAATGTCAATTATTTCTTTTACAAGCGACAAACCCTATGATTTGTGTATTGTTAAAGCCCATGACATACGTAGAGGAATTTGATGATGTCAAACCCTTTTAATTGGTGTGATAGGAATATTTTTGGGATTACTATCATCCCAAGCAGGACCAATGTAGTTAAAAAATTCAACCAAAACTATCAATGGAAGTTGAGGAGGCTTTTCACCATTTTTATATACAATAGCTTTGACTTCTCCTATAGCACCATTAACCAGGCCTGTCTGGACACATAAATTACTACATAGCATAACCTATTTCCCTATACATAAAATAATGTTAGATTGAAGTTGTTCTTCATCTACATTCAAACTTTCAAAATCTTTTTGTTGTTTTTCTATTGAAAGAGCCACAGGATGATGTAGAGATAATAACATTTTCTTATTATGAAGACCCACCATTTCATTTGTTGCAAAGAGGTGTACTTTAGAATGAAACTCTTCTTGTTCCTCTTTACTGAGAGTAGTACTTGTCCGTGACATGAGTAGAGTCTAATCTTTAATTGTCGATTATGCATTTCTTAGATTTGTAAGAAGAGAATGGAATTGTACCTAAACATCTGTGTTTCCAATTTGGCAAAAGTTTTCTTCTAAAGTGATTACTTTTTTGAATGACTGCCATAATTGTCCACCATATGAATTTGAAGCATACATCGAAATATTTTTAACTGGAGGAAGCTGACCCAAATCACCAAAGAGAATCATTGAACGACCTCCAAAAGGAATGTGGTTTCTATTTGGAAATTCTTGTCTCAATCTCATATCAATTCTTTCAAATAATTTAGGACCAATAAAACTCATTTCATCTATTATGATGTATTGAACATAATACAAATTTTCTTGGAATTTTGCTAGTTGTTGACCTTGTAATTGTACCATCTCTTTGATAGGAATACGTAGAACTGAATGAATTGTAGATGCCTTGATGTTAAATTCTGCAACTCCTGTTGGTGCAAGAAGTAGAATAGGGGACTATCCATTGGGTGTTGATTGAGTGAGACTAGCTTTGATTTGAGCTATCAGATGCAATTTTCCAGTGCCAGTAGTGCCTTGTACAATTAGCTGTAATGGTTGTTGTACAATAGTTTTTTTGCTATGTGATATAATCATATCATATGCATTGCATCTGGATCTACTGTAGGACTTGTAGGATCATCTACTTCTTCTGCATCTGAATGCGTTCTACGCACATGCCATGCTTCATATGTTAATGAAAAAGTTTCCCATTGTTCTATTATTCCTTCATTTGAATTTGAAAATTCTATTTCAATATTGTGGAATGGTTTGTATAACAAAAGTTCACTCCAGCAAAAATTTGGATAAGAAATGTCTTCTCTGGAAGGAATAGTGATAAATCTAGGTGAGACTCTAACTATACAAGGTGCTTTTCTTTGTTTCCATTTGTCTTGCTTTTGGGTATCTCTAAATGTCCATCTTTGGGTTATGCCAATAAGACAAAACATTTCTAAACTTGCTGGGCATGCCATATAATTGTCAATTTGGTTATGGCATAAGCTTATTGGCATGTCTGATATAGGTAGACATTGAAGATTTTTTTGGTTCACATTCAAAGATACAAACTGTCTACTGTAGAGGGATAAGGGAATTTTTTGTAAAAGATGGCAGGTTTCTTGGGCACCTATATCATGGTCAACAAGATTTTTGAGAAGCATTTTCTGAAGTGTAGCTGGAGTAGGCATTATACCATTCAAACTTGAAGATATTCTACTTAATATTGCACAATATGTTTCAGATTTTTGTTCTGCTTTCGCTGCATATTTGCTATATAATTGATAACTACATCAATTGAAAGAATAGGTTGACAATCTATATTACCTCTCCATATCAAAAGTATCTGTATGCTATGTAAGTTTAGCCAATCATCATTGCATGCTGCTCTATGTTTAGGTTCGGCTTTATCTGTAAGTGTTAATTTAGATTTTTCTTCTGCTGTCCATGGAGCTTTATAACAACATGAAATAGCATCACCTTTTCTTCTTAAACATGTTTGTAGAGAGCATTTTGTGTGATGCTATACATGATTAATTAAATCACTATAATCAGAAGCCACGTCTATTACATATATCATCTTTGTAGTCATCAGACAAGGATCATGAAGAGATCTAGAAAAAATCCCTTGATTTTTTTGTTGAATGCTTTGTGGATTCCATGCTGATACATACTGATCTATGTAATCTAAAGCTCTCTGGACCAATAGATCATTATTCCATTCTAAATTTTTAAGATCAGGTGCATTTGGAAACCAGAAAAATCCATGAATATGTGGAGAACCTCTACTTTGCCATTCAGGCTTGATATAAATTTAAGTCACTAAATCATATTATTGAACAACAAAAAGTGGTAAATGGACAGAGAGTTAATCAAAATGGACTCTTATTTTTTTTATTGAATAACATTCTAAATAGATTATTTACCTGTACCAATAGTCAGTTGCACCAATCAGTTTCTCCAAGACTTGCTCTCAAAATGCAGTAAATCTATGATGCATATATACAACTATCAAATGTGGATTTTCAATAATATTTTATATTCACCATCTTGTAGCCATTGATGGATTTGTTGGCATGTTGGATGGCATGATATTGTGTAAATCAAGCCATTTTGTATCTGTAGCACTGAGCGTAAAGAAAAGTGTAGGAAAACCAATCTGAATAACCATGTCTATCAATTCTGTTCTCTGTTGATTCTAAAAAGGTCTAGTTCCATGTACAAAAGAACCAAATCTCATCAACTGATCTATCAATTTATCATCAGGTACATGTGGTAGCTTTTGATGAAGATCTACAATTGTTACAGGTAAAGATCCATCTAATTTCTTGTGA
This sequence comes from Chamaecyparis obtusa, assembly GCA_027943335.1. Lineage (NCBI taxonomy): Eukaryota > Viridiplantae > Streptophyta > Pinopsida > Cupressales > Cupressaceae > Chamaecyparis > Chamaecyparis obtusa. The sequence goes on along the minus strand of BSBK01003378.1, from coordinate 108,941 downwards.
ACAAACAAAGATGTTGTGGCTTGGCTTTGATGGCACATAATAATATTCAATATAAAATACCTAGATCTTTAATTCTAGCCAAATTTGTTATCATAGTACCATAGAAGGTGAAGAGCATAATCGTGGAGTTTGACTTCTTTGATATGTGGTTGTTTGAATGTTGCCATTCCATTGGGGAATAAAGTTGGAAATGCCATCACAAATAAACCTTCAGTTGTGTATTCATTAATAGGAGAAGGTGAGATATGAGACCATGCAATAGATTCTATTGTTCGACCTTAACCTAAATGCAACAAAGATCGTATTTCTTCTGTTTCTCTACGTGGAGTAGGTAGATTGCAAACAAATGAGTTGTTAAATTCTAGACTCTAATCAAACTCATTTTCTTCTATCTCATCTAACATAGATGAGTTATCTTCAATAGGTTGGCTATTTTCCACTGCATTAAAAATTAGGTCTGAAAGATCAGTACATTGTAAAGGCAATGATTCTAATGCATTTTCATCTATTTGTACATCCCTATAGTATGGGTCATTCGATATTTTATATTTTAGTGCTTCACAAACATGAGATCTGCTAACATAAAAAGCTATATTTTTATTTCCTATACTCTCTCTGGTAACAATGATTATATCCAATGCATCTATTCATCTAGGCAACAATGCTGTGATACTGAAAATATTTTGAGGAAAACAAATAGTATGACCACTATATCTGTGTTGACCACCTTTTGCATAAGTAACTTGCAAAATAGGACTCATTTTGGCTATCAACATTTGTTTAATATCTGTTAAGATTTTTAAACACAATGGTTGTTCACTTGGATCCATATTGTTCCACTTTGAGAACCGATGCCCATCTTTTTCTAAATTGCATCTGCAGCATATTAAAGTTTCATCTACTATGTGCATTTTAATTCCAGGATATCTTTCCATACATATAGAAAACCTTCTATAGTTTGAAATATCATCTATCTTTGTATGAAATTCTTTTCTGGCATTGTAATAATTTTTAGAGAAAGGTAAAGTATGGATACGGTCAGCTGTATTCATGGATGTTGTATGATCTTCAATACAATCAGGTATTTGAAGTTCTGGCAAGAAAGGATTTTCAACAATTGAATTCGGTAGAGGATATGAATCTCAAAGTTCAACTGGTTCTAAATGATATGAGGTGTTCAAACTATGTAAATTTGATGTAGAAATTACAAGGTCAATATTCTGAGATGTTTCTCATCTTCTTTTGTTAATAACAGTTTTTTTGACATCATATCTAGCTCTCTGCATCTGATTTATGTGACTGCACTTAGCCTCTCTTTCATTATTTGCATTATCCATGACTACATATATAATTGTCATTTATACCTGTAATAATTGAAAAGCGGTAAGTTAAAAAGAATATTCAAATATGGATATATTTCACAAAAATTGAACAACATAACATTAACATGACACAATTTATTATCGAATATACATATATAAATAAACATTGATTACATATGTTAATTATTACAAGTAAACTACTGTCTTAAGCAAGCCTCAAAGTAAAAACAATTATGCTTTGAATTTCTTGCTTGGCAAAAGAAGATGTTTACATAAAAAAATAATCTTGAGGATTGAACTGAAGACATGTTTTACTTTATAATATATGCAGGCGTACTTTGTTGTAATGGTTTATAGTGCAAAAAATGTAAATGATCTTTTTTATAATCTATCAATATGTTTTTTTTTGCAATATGTATTACGGTATTTGTTATGTTTAAAAATTTATGACTTTTCGATATTGATGTAAATAGTCATTTCATGATTCAGAATGACTATTTATTGCTACTCAATTACTACATGTCCTCACTGTATTTGCAGTTTTTCCTTGTATACGTGAGAATTGTTGCAAATGCATTAAATTGCATGCATTGTTAGATGGTTTGGTTGGTAACAATTTTTTTCTTGTGGTGTTCAAGATGACTACCTTCATTGACTGTCATCATAGTCTATATAAGAACTATTCTACCAATACTTTTCTGAACCAGTAACATATTTTATAGAAGTGTTTATAAAGATTTTAATAAATACATTCACCTGACCATCGAGACATTTCAAGTACATCATTATGGAGGCATTGTTATCACAGGATGTTTTAACTTGTGTTTTCAGGATTGTGCATTTTGTTCATTTCTTAGATAATTAGAGAAAATACAAAGTCAGAACCATAAAGATCATCCAAAAGTTTTTTGATGAACCAAGTCAGTGAAACAAATTATATGTATACTAGTTCCTTGTTACTAAGATATGGAAATGTAATTTAAAAAGAATCATGGTAAATATGGAAATTGAACAACATAACATTTACATGACATAGTTTATTATCAAATATACATATATACATAAACATATGATTACATATGTTGAATATTATAAGTAAACTATTGTCTTAAGAAATCTTCAAAGTGAGAACAATTATGCTTTGAGTTTCTTTCCCGTCAAAACTAGATGTTTTGATACTTAGATCAAAGACAAACTCAAAACCATAAAGATTATCCAAAAGTTGTTTGTCTGCACTGGGTTTAGCAAGCAACAGTTGAAAATCTTCTACATCCACACCCAATAAAGCATTTGTAGGGCCTTCAAAGGCAGTAACATTGTGAAGTTCACCTAATGGATTCTGCAAATCCATATTAAGCATGTAGCTGAAATCACATATTGGAATATGAACACAACATTTAGGACATTCATATTTCCCAGTATGATTCTGAACAACATTTTTAAAACATTTTTTGCCATCAATGATTCATGGACATGAAAGATAATAAAATTTATCCACATCAAGTCTAGAAATTTGTGCTGTTATGCAAACATGAATCATGGAATGGAAGTCTTTTGTACAGATGGTAGACATTGGCTATTGATTTGTAAATCTGACAAGTATTGTTGGCTCTTTAGTCAGAGAAATAGAAGACCGATCTTCTCCTATTCCTGCAGACCATGTCAAAAGAGTAGCAACCTTAGTTAAAATTGGATTGATAAGAACATTGGTTGAAAAAATAGTATCCAATGACTTACCAGACCATGAAAGAAAATGAGCAGATTTAATTAAAACAACAATTATCTTACATTCCCTAAACAAATTCAGAATTTTTTGTCCTTCATTCTTACAATGATGTCCCCATAGAGTCACTTCAATAGAGTAGCTAGAGATATCTTTGATATGCATATTACATTTTTTTTTATTTCTGTACCATTTTTTTTCTAATGGTACTTGATGTATTGATAGAAACAACAATTCCAATCACATCCACTAGTGAATTAATAGAAAAAGTTTCAAGAGATTCAATACTCTTCATATGGAAATCATGTTTGGGAACCGCATACTAAACAAATGTGGAAGGTATGATTTTTGAAGAAATCTGAAGGACTATTTCATAGGGATTGGTTGAACTATTGAATTTTGAATTTGCAACTTTTATAGAACTATTAGGAATCAAATAAAGATTATTTGATTGAATAATTTAAAAAAAATTATCAACCAATTCATTGAAACAAGTTATATGTATACCAGTTCCTTCTTTGTCTATGAAGTCAAATCCAAATACTTTACCCTCTTTAGAATTTTTTGTGAAATAATGGATAGGTGATTTTTGTAAAGCACGACCCTCAATAGTCCATAACTTGTGGTATGGAGTGAGCAGTTTTATGCCAATTGTGTTACATGAAGAAGCATCTAAAACTCCATAACTGCTAGATGATGCTATCTATTTAGTACCTTGTACTATAGGTACTAGACACCCAATAATTTCTCCATGATTTGACACTATATCTAAATTATCAATTAGAATAGCCCTATAAGAAGAAACAAAATAGACATTTAATAAACTTTTATAATCGAGTTTTCATAAGTACAATAAAATATAGTAAAATAATTGGCATACATGTAATTGTGGAGTTCCTTGCAAGAGTATTCTTTGATGCAAACAATGGAACCTTTAACTAAAGCTTCCTCCACTACAAGGGTGTTAAATTTTTTCGGCAAAAGGGCAAAGTGTGTATGCACACCATTAGAAAGTTCCAGAAGATATTTTGTACTCACACTATGTTGTTGTTCAATAGAATGTAATGATACAATTTGAAAATATGGATCTTTGATGGAAATACTATCCATTATTTGACCAATTCCTCCTTGTGTTAATAAGGCCATTTTTGTTACCTATTTAATGGCAGATAGTATGATGTCAGTAATCAAAAGTATATCATAAACATATGTACACTATATTTCTCAGTGATGCATTGTTGAAAAAAAATGTACATATCATTTTGTGATACAAACAATTTTTTCGATGTTCAAATCTAAGAAATGAACAAAATACACAATCCTAAAAACATAACTTAAAACAACCTGTGATAACAGTGCCTCCATAATGATGAGCTTGAAATGTCTTGATGATCAGTTGAATTTATATATTGAATTCTATATAAAAGTTTCTGTAAAATATGTTACTAGTTCAAAAAAGTATTAGCAAAATAGTTCTTATATAGGCTATGATGATGGTCAATGAAGGCGGTCATCTTGAACACCAAAAGGAAAAAATAGTTACCAACCAAACCATTTAACATTGAATGCAATTTAATGCATTTACAACAACTGTCAGGGATACAAGGAAAAACTGCAAATATAGTGAGGACATGTAGTAATTGAGTAGCAATAAATAGTCATTCAGAATCATGAAATTGTTATTTATGTTGATATCAAAAAGTCATAAATATTTAAACATAACAAATACCGCAATACATATTGACAAAAAATTTATTCACAGATTATAAAAAAGATCGTTTTAATTTTTTACACTGTAAACCATTATGACAAAGTATGCCTACATATATTATGAAGTACAATGTGTCTTCAAATTAATCCAAATTTTTTTTTTAATGTATACAATTATATCTATCATAAAATTTTACTTGTGGTTGTTGATAGATATTAAATGGAAATACATTCGAAAAGGAATGCGTATGGTATTTGCTTTCTTCTTAGAATTTTAATAATAGCCAATGACTACAATGAATAATTTACATGCTCTTTCTTTTGTTTTTTGTATATAAGTTATCAACGTCGGATATAGTATTAATCTACATATATATCCAATGATGGAAAACACTACATTCAAAACAAATATTTTACTATCTACTAGTTGGAAGAGTAATAATTTGTAAAATCATGGACATTACTTATTCGATTTATATGATATTCATTACTAGTCGCAATCTTTTGTTTTAAGGTGTTTGCGTTAATCACCACTAAACAAAAGTGGGTTTCGAAACTTGTAAATACTAAATCCGATGCTATTTCATTACGGATTGTGACATAGTTAAGGGGAAAATGTTATTTTGCACCAATTATTGCTGAAGTTTAAAACTAGCCCATCGATCTTTTGTAGAACATAATCTAACAGATCGCACATGTTCACAAGGGACAATCAAAATATTTGTGAGCATACGACAACCATTCATTCAAGATGCATCGACGATCAACCTTAAATCACAGTACCGATGACCCAGTTAACAACTTCGATGGAATGCAACTGTTAGATGCTCCATCTAATAGTCAAAATGATATCCTTTTCCACTACCGACATAAAGGAAGACATTGTGGCCTTGTTAATAGATCAATGGTCACCACATGATCACAAGGGTTGCTAAGATTCTTAGCGGAGACATGAAAATCATTAGATCTATCATTCTTTATTGATCCCATAAGTTACTAGAAGCTGTGACACCTGAAACATCATCATTTAACGCAAGCGCCTACCTGTCATTCAACCATTCTCCTCCCATTCACGATATATTTGTGATTTAGCCAATTTAATTATAAGATTTCGACACCAAGGTTATCTCCACTTCAACATATGATTTCTCTAACCAGCAGACAAAGTGGGTTTTGAAAGTTTTTATACTAAATTCGATGCTATTTCATCACAGATTGTGACATAGTTAAGGGGAAAATGTTATTTTGTACCAATTATTGCTAAAGTTTGAAACTGGCTATTCGATCTTTTGTAGAACATAATCTAGTGGATGGCACTTGTTCACAAGGCAGAAGCAGAATCTTTGTGAACATATGACAACCGTTCTTTCAACATGGGCCAGTTTCACACTTTAGCAATAACTAGTGTAAAATAACATTTTCCATAGTCGACATAAAGCAAGACATAGTGGCCTTGATAATAAATCAATAGTCATCACATGATCGCAAGGGTTTCTAAGATTCTTAGAGGAGATGTGAAAATCATTAAATCTGTCATTCACTGTTGATCCCATAAGTTATTGGAAACTGTGACAGTTGACACATCATCATTTGATGCAAGCGCCTACCTGTCATTCAGCCATTCTCCTCCCATTCGCGATATATTTGTGATTTGGCCAATTTAATTGTGAGATTTTGACACCAAGGTTATCTCCACTTCAACATATGAGTTCTCTAACTACCAGACAAAGTGGGACATAAAGGAAGACATCGTGGCCTTGTTAATAGATCAATGGTCACTGCATGATTGCAAGGGTTGCTTACATCCTTAGCGGAGACACAACACTCATTAGATCTGTCATTCACTATCAATCCCATAAGTTACTGGAGACTATGATAGCTGACACATCATCATTTGACGCAAGCACCTAGTTGTCATTCAACCATTCTCCTCCCATTCATGATATGTTTGCGATTTAGCCAATTTAATTGCGAGATTTTGACACCAAGGTTATCTCCACTCCTCCATATGTGTTCTCTAATCGACAAACTATATCAACATTAACTGAATAAACTCTACAACACATTTATAAATGTATCCTTTGCTACTATTTTAAACTACCATATAGGAGGAATCAAGTACCACCTCTCATGAATATGTCAAGGCTGTAAAAAGGTAAAATAGATAGCAATGAACAAATAAGTAATGAGTGTCTTGTAAACCACAAACCTAACTCTGGTTCCTGATGAGTTAAATCATAACCTTGTAGTCTGTTCACATAGCATGAATGTTACATTTTATGCTCTTTTCAAAAACCACAGACAATCCTGATCATTTCAATCATCTTGCATGTGTACGGAACATTTGACGGCCGTAGATCGATTTAACCCAGGGGGATCAGTTTCATATAAGAAATGCCTTTGGCATAAAAATGAGGAAAAAAATTATGAGGTTTGAAAATAAAAATTATTTGTATAACTGGTTTATATAAAAGGTGAAAGGCCTTAAAATAACATTTTTGTGAGTAGATAGTATATGATTAATCGAAATGTTTAATATTTTTATTTTGATGTGACTATTAATTTTCTCAAGTTTAGAAAGGTTTATGTAAAATTAGAAAGAAAGGAAAAATTTTAATTACCAAATGAATCAATATCATTCTTACAATTGATCAGATAATTAAAAACATTATTTTATAATAATTAAAATATACATTTAGTTTTAATTTATAAACATTATGTTATGTTTAAAATTTTCAAACATTGAAATATTTTTTCAATCTTTAAAATTTATTTGTTAGCAAATCTTTCTATTAGTTTTTTTTTTTGGAAAAGGTGGCAGTGCCACTTAATATATTATAGTATAATGTTTTACATAAACTGGCTCTAATATAAGGAGCTCCCAGAGAAAAACCAAAAAAAGGGGATAATGGCTAGGTGAAATAAAACCCTCAAAACCAAAATACCTAAATACATCATTCCCAAGTGTTTGGAATTATAAAGTTCACCCTAAAATAAATATAGAGATATGCCTAATGGGCAAGTATAGTTTTCTGAGAACATAGGAAAGCCTAACCTAATTACAATGATTAGCCCATTAGGAAAATATACAATTCTAAGAACAGAGGAAAATAGATACATTTCTCACCTTGATGGTAGTAGAAGAATAGCAGGAGAGATGGCCATCATTGTGTATAGATTGGGTGTCAGAACACCTTCGACGAGCTCATTGCTTGAGAGGGAGGTGCCTTCAAGGCTATACATATGCTTCCCAGAACAAGCCAAAGATCACCATATGAAACAAATGTAGGCATAGCATAGATGGAAAACCTACACACATATCAAAGGCAAAAACCAAAAATAGAGCAAAGCTCACAGAATAATGATCAAAACATTAGCCTTCCATAAAAGGAGGGAGAGTATCAGTGGAGCCCAACTTAAGGTTAAAATCAGGTAACTTGGTTAAGAAGGGGTTGATAGTGTCAAATGCAGGGGAGGCTAAGAGGAGGGAGGCATGGATGAATCTTGCTCCAACAAGTCAAGTAAATAAAAGAGAACTTGATGAACATTATTCACACACTTCTTTGACAAGAAATACCCATACTATTGTAGAGCTATTTTTATCGGATGAAAAGATTGCCATTCCAGCCCTTTTTTAATACTTTAAATAACCATGTATACACCATGATTGTGAAGAACTAAATGATGATGAAAGAGACTACCAATTAGCATGGCTCCACCCCATAAATCATACTTTTGCAAGGTTATAGAGATTTTCTTACCCTGCAGAAGCTCTAGCCTAACATATATGCTGCAAATCAACTTGAGATGAATAGGGGATTGAAGCAAGTGAAATGCATTAGAAAGGAAAATTGACAAGATCTAAGAAGGATAAATGATGCAATTTCCTAAAGGAAACAAAACATTAATCCCAATGATACACTTAATACCATGTCAAACGTGTGGGTGATCGTAGATAAAGATGGAGGCCAACAAGTCATCTTTGATGAAGCCAAGGAATGACTTCTCCCATTCTTCAACTGCCAGCAACACTCTGAAATTATTTGCATAATAATCCATATGGAGTGAAGAACACATTGAGCACAATTCCACGGATGAGCTCACACCCACCAAGAAGCTTGGGCAACTCATCGAAATGAAATAAAGGGCTCAGAGTAGAAGCTAGGACTAGTGGATACAAATGAGAACACGACAAAGGAAAGGCAATGCTTAAAAAAACCTAGATTCCAAATATATAATGAATGAAAAAAACTACAAATAAATGCGGCCTTTAATAGATAATAATATGACCTGATGGGGAAAGATATGAAATCCCACCTCGCCCAAAGGATGCAGCCAACACGAAGGAGATGTCAGGTTAAAGAGTTAGAGAAGATAGCTCGCACGACAAAAAGATATGCCATATAGATCACAAATAAATGAAAGGATGACAGAGACCCAAGCACCCACAATGATGATTAGGAGATTAATGAATGGAAGGGAAGGATGGCTAGGTATATTAAAATGAAAGGAAGAGAAGTACACAAGCAAAAGGGAGGCTCCAATATAAAAGCAGGCCATCATAAAAAATAAATTAACAATGAAGTAGACAGAATGCGACATATCAACTAAAGAAAAGAAAAGGACCAGCTCAACTAAGAAGTAATACACATGTGCCAAATGATAGAAACACTATCACTATAATGCTTAGTAAATACAGATGCTTGAACATAGCATTCTTTCTTACACCCATAGTTGACTAAGCATTTTTAAAAAATGAATAAGTAGCTGTGAGAACATAAGAAAGCATAACAACAATGTGGAAATCTTTCTTATACCCACAGATGACTAAGCATTTCAATCAGAGAGTCACCAGTTGTGAGAACATAAGAAATCTTTGTATGCCAAACATCACAGTTAAAGCATTCAACCGAATGCAAAATCATGATAATATTTCCTACACTCATAACTGACTAAGCCCTTCTAGCAAATGTATAAGCAGCTATAAGATTATAGGAAAGCCTGAAGTGAAATAGAAAATGCCATTACCATGAGTAATAGGGGAACCATTAACATGAGGACTCATTCTGAATAATTTCCATGATGGAAGGAAAATGATCTAACACATTAACTGAAGAGCAGGAGTTCAAGATAACTTTATTGCAACCATAATTATCTAAGATATCTACCATCTTGTTGCCTTCTCTATAAGTATGGGAAATAAGGAATATATCTAGAGAGTCAATAAGACCCCAGACTTGCTAGAAAATATATTTCAATTGCCAATTGTCAAGTCCTGTGGATGCACGCATTTATAATAACCGCAGAATCACCCTTAATATGTAGATTAGAGAAAGACATTTTCTTAAGAAGAATTAACCCTTCAAGCAATGTGATAGCTTCAGCCATATTATTAGTACCAGGGTTAATAGGGGATGCCAAATAAGCCAAGACTTTTCCTTCATGGTTTCTTAGACAAACCATGATACCTGACTCCCCGGGATTCCCTTTAGAGGACCCGTCAAAATTAAGCTTGATGATAGAAGAATCAGGAGGGATCCATTTAATTGACAATCTTGATATAGGGATTTTCCTGATACATGAGAATACAGGGCACGAAGGAAGGGAAATAAGTTTTGAGGAGCTTGTCACCTGACTATCCCACGAAGAGAAAGTTGCATTAGGGTTAAAATGGCTAGATGGTCTATTATTAACTTGTTTAGAGATGAGATTTTCAATTGAAGAGATAACATAATTAACATATGAGACTTCTTTCCTAAAAATCCTTTTGTTATGCTCCCACCAAATAGACCATTTATACCTAATGAAGGAACAACTATCCACAGACAAGAAAAGATTGAGGATGAAAACAAAGAGGGCCAGGATTGGAAAAGATCCCAAAGGGACCTAGGGAGAGGAAAGGGGATGGACAATTTATCCATAACAAAGGCCCAACATTGATGGGAAAAGGAACAATGAAAAAATAAATGATCCACAGATTCCTCTTAAGCACCACACAAATCACAACTAAAAGGAGTAGCTATATGAAATTTGGACAGCCTGTCACTGGTGAGAACTTTGTATTGGATGGCAAGGGAAGAGAAACACCAGCTTTTGGGAGGACACTTTTGTCCCAATGGAATTTGAAAGCTCATTGGGATTTTTGTTACTCCAAAACTTTTTGAAGAGCCTCGTAACTAGATTTAAGAGAATAAACTCCATTTTTTGAGGGGCACCACATCAACTTATCACTGCCTTTAGACAATAAAATTAGTCTTTAAGAAAGGACTACAACAAATTCCCTTGCAAGGAAAATATTTCAAGGCAGGGAAGAAGGATCCTTCCAAGACACCTTATGGAACACAATATCAATATAGTCCACATAGTCTACTAACAATTCTCCCCAGAGATGGGAGGAAACTCTCATGGCTTCATTTAAAGAAGTAGAAGCACTTAGAGGCAGGAGGCCATTCTGAGAGTCTTTCTAAAAATATACATTAAAGCCATTATGAACCTGCCAAGAAAGATAATTAGTGGCAACTTCTCTGGATGACATCATGAAATTCCAGGTAGGAGATCAACAGATGGGGGATTAGAGATAGTAAAGATTCGATGGGAACAACAAGAGTCTAGGTATTTTGATTGCATGATTCAACACCACAAAGACTAAGGTCTGAAGTACATGTTCCATACTAATTTCCCACCAAAATCCTTATTGCTAAGAGAAAGATTATGTAAGCCTTCTCCTCCAGAAATTTTACTAGTGGAAAGTCTCTATAGAGAGACAAGGGAGATTTTTATTACATTAGTCATATTGGACAACTAGAGGAATGATCAAATAATGTTTTCAATTTGATTAAATACATATTTGGGTGCTTGGAGAATAGAAATATAATAGTTTGGGATAGCAAGAAGAACAGTTTTGATTAATAAGATCCTATTGGATAAGGAAAGCCAACGAGCTTTCCAGGCTAAAATTCTTCTCTTAAGCCTACTAATAATATTATCCCAAAAAGATGATTTTACTGGCCCAAGGAAGAATGGTATACCAAGATAATTAGATGGAAACTCATCCATAGGGAAGCCAAGAATGTTGGTGATTCTATGTTGGACAACGTCTGGAGTGAAAAGCATGTAAACTTTAGATTTGAGAGGATTGATCACCTGGCTAGAACCAGATGTATATATGTTAAATAATCATTTCACGCATCTGGTCTCTTGGATAGAGGACCTACCAAAGAGAAGCGTGTCATGGGAAAAAAAATTATGGGTGATGGATAGAGTTGAATTAGGGATATTTATGCCCTTCCAGTTGGAGAGGGCATTCTGGGCTTGGATAGACCTACTAAGAGCTTCTACCATGATGATAAATAGAAAGGGGGATATTGGATCCCCTTGGTGAACACCTTGGGTGGCATGGAAAAAAGTGGAGGGAATGCCATTAACAAGGACCAAAAATAAGGCACCAAAGAGGAAATGCTTGATCCACTTACACCAAGAAGCTGAGAAGCTAAACTTAGCTAGGACTCTTAGCAAGAATGACCAATTGACCTTGTCATAGGATTTCATCATGTCTAATTTTAGAACAAAAGAGGGAATTTGAGAGGTCTCAATCATATGAAGGAATTCTAGAGAAACTAGAGCACCATCAGAAGTATCCCTACCAGGGATAAATCCTCCTTGCTGAGGAGAGATTAAACTGGGAATGAGCGGTTTGAGCCTGAGATAAATATCTTTCGTAATGATCTTGTATACAGAGTTGTAAAGAGATATGGGCCTGAAATCTACAAATGTTTGAGGAGATTTACATTTGGGAATTAAGGTAATATTAGTTCTGTTAAACTCAATGAAGATATAGCCCCCCTTGTAGGATTCTTCTATGGCCATTAGCAGATCAAAGCTAATAATATCCCAACATTTTTGGAAAAATACCTTAAGGAATCCATCTGGGCCAAGAGATTTATCCAAGGCCATAGAGAAGACAACATCCTTAATACTAAAAGGTCTCATTAAATTGATATTATCTTGATGAGACACAATAGATGGGATATGCTGAAGAAGAGCATCCATGTCATGGTTATTCTCATTCTGGTGAAGGGTAGGATCAAGAAGATTTTTGAAGAAGAAAAATCCCTCGTTGAAAATTTTTTGTTGGGAAAACAAGGTACTCCCTGTCGATGTGCTCTTAATAGAGAATATGGACGGGTCTGCTTTCCTAACCTTGGCAGAAATATGAAATAATTTAGTGTTCCTATCACCCTCTTTCAACCAAAGTTCTCTAAATTTTTTCCTCTAGTAGATTTCTTCTCTTGAAAAGAGGGTATCCCAATAGCTTTGAAGAAATTTTTTCTTCTCAGCTAGCTCTTCATTTACACCATGCTTGATAATATGATCTGATATCAGGCTAAGATCATGTTCTACCCTAGACTTCTCATGGAAGATATTCTTAAAGACTTCCTTATTCCAGGTAATGATTTTGGTATTCACAAACTTAAGTTTATTGGAGAATTGAAACATTCTGGTGCCTTTACAAAAAGATGCACTAACCCACCACTACCATAGGAGAGAAAGAAAATGGGGATGAGAGAACCACATGCTTTCAAATTTGAAGGAGGAGCATTTTTTTTTGGGCAAGATCTTAATATCCAATGATATAGGGAAATGATCAGACTCTAATGAAGCTAGGATATCAGAGGAGAGACAAGTCCAATAGTTTGAAGTTAGAGGAGATGAGAAATCTATCCAGTCTAGATGAAATGGGAGAGTCAGATCTATGGTTAGTCCAGGTGTAAATCCCATTCAAGAAAGGCATATCACACAAAGCATTACTCTGAATGAAAGAAGACAACTCATCTACCACCCTTTGTGGAGTAGGATTCCCACCAATTTTTTAATCAAGAGAAGAGATGGCATTGAAGTCTCAACCAAGGATACAGGGGAGATCATCAAGTTTACCAATTTGATTAGAGAGAGATTCCCAAAGTGAGAGCTTGTGATGTATGGTAGCTCTAAGGTTTTCTTTCACACTCACCAAGAGACTTCACTTGTCTCCACCAGAATCCTATTCCTCTTTAGGATCTTCCAATAGGCTTAGGTGATTAACTAAGGCCTATAAAAACTCTATTATAAGAGTCAAACTATTGAAGCTTCACCTTGAATGACTAACACCATGTATTATCTTCTCTTTCTCCTCTACACTTAGATGGCTCTAAGCGTAAAATCTTCATAAACTTGGTCCATTATTGCAGGGATGTTCTCCATCTTGAAAATAATCATAAACTTTCTCATTTGGTCTATTTTTGAAGGATCTTGCTTCATATTCTTACCAGGTTCCATGATTCATCATGAAGTGACCTTAAAAATAGGCCTATTCTTAGTAGCCCTTAGCGGTCACCTTTTTCCGTTTCTTGCAAAACTTTCCCAAACAACTTGAAAATATAAGACCTGATTTGGATACCCTTTTTGAAGTTTTAAGACATTCATAAGGTTTTAGGTCTGACAGTGACCATATAGCGGGTTCCTACAAACTAGGACAATAGGCCTAATAGGCCTAATTTCTAGGATTGAATAGTGAAACTTGGTTGAAACTTGCTCAAACCAAATCCTTGGTGATTGGTATGACCTCCATGTGCATAGAATGATTAGATATGGTAGTCACCTACTTGAAAAAGTCCTGGAGTAGTACGTTGTCATACAACCCTGCAATATCTCTTCCAACTTTCATCTCTAAACCTCTAACGGAGCTTCAAATGCTCACCTAGGGCCTAGCAATACAAATGGCTCTCCATACTTTGACTCTTCCTAAATCATAGACTTATATACAATAATGACTCCTCTGCCATTTCTATCTAACATGAACTATTTTCCATGGTTAGATTTCATGGGGGAGCCATGACTCCTTAGACAGCTCAAAACACAAACTAAATAGACTCCCTAAACTAGATCATTGAAATTCAAAAGGTAAATGACTTCAAGAAAACTTACTCTTCAAATGAAAAAGTCTACAAACTACCCATAGAACACTAAATAACCAGTGGATTTAGGCTTTCAATCCATTAAGTATGACTGTCAACACTTGTAGAGCTCTATTCACTTTTTTCTCAACTATTACAATGTATGAATACAACTTGATGTTTGAGGATTAGGTATCATTTGATGCCATTTCCTTCATTTTAGGGCTTGTTGGTTGAGCACCAACTCCTAAAATTTAGGGAATCCAAAGATACCCGAGTGCATGCAATCTTTTGCAATGATTGCAAATGTTGATGACAACTTCTTTTGAACATTTGGCAACTTCCACATATGCCTCAATCCTATACTCTAGGACTACTAACCTCCTATGTCTGAAGGATCCAAGGCTATTTATGACCTTATGGAATCAATAACAATTATGTGTTTAGAACACATTTAAGACTTCAACCTTAGCTAAGCTCTTGACACTAAGCAATTTAAATAACAACAAACAAAGGTTAATTAGTGACCTTAGTCCTAGTGACTAATTCACTTAACCAACATTGCAAATGACCTTCTAAGGTCTTTAAGAAAACTAACCTATGCTCTTGACTTGGCTAGAGTCAAGTAAAAGCCAAAAAAATTTAAACAATGGAGGCTAGCCTAGGTGTTCCTGCACCATCCTCCCCAAAATAAGAAATTCAATCCACCCTTGGATTGATGATGGTAGGATCAACTCCCATCTTTTTAAACTCTGATTCTTTTATCCAAACAACATCAACATGATTCTATCCATACTTCTTGATGAGATGTTCCTTGTAGTCTTTTTTCCTTGTCAATTTATAGACTCTTGTGTCCAATATGTTGTTTGGGCTTGTGACTGTAGTAGTAGGTAATTGTAGATCCTCTACATCTTTGATCACTTCATTAGGACTCTGTTCTTTGTCTGGCCGTGTTCCTTTATAATGGACTAAGTCTACAACATTGAAGATTGGTGACAGTCCACTATTCTCTAGCAGTTCAACCTTGAAGGCATTATCACCATACTTAGCTAATATAGGACAAGTTCCTATCCTCCTCATTTGCAGCTTGTGAGGTACTCCCTTCCACAGTCTTGACTTTTTAAGATGCACCATGACTAAGTCACCTACATTAAACTCAACTATCCTTCTACTTTCATCCACCTTAGCTTTATGTTTCATGGTGTTCTCTGTCAATGTCTTCCTCACTATTTCATGAATCTCTTCCATAGCATATGAAAAGTCATCAGCATAGCTACTTGCTTTTACTCCATCTTTCAAATCTCTTAGTTCATAGACACCTCTAGGATGTAGTCCATAAACTATCTCAAATGGACTCTTCCCTATTGATCTATTTATGGTATCATTATAAGCATATTTAGCTTGCCCAATCAACTGATCCCATTGCTAACCATACTCCTTAGTCAAACATCTTAGAATATTTCCAAGGCTTCTATTTACAACCTCAATTTGACCATCAGTTTGGGGATGGTAGGCTGGTCCAAAGGACAAGTTGGTGCCCAATATTTCTCAAAGAGTTTTCCAAAAATGACTCATAAACTTAGTGTCTTTGTCTGACACAATGCTGATAGGTAACCCATGGATTCTCACAATTTCTTTGAAGAATAGAGAGGCTATTTATGTGGCATCATTGGTGGTCTTGCATGGCACAAAGTGAGCCATCTTGCTAAACCTATCCACAACCACATACACACTATCCATGCCTTGTCTAGTCTTGGGTAACCCAACTACAAAATCCATGCTTAAACATTCCCATGGCCTAGTAGGAATAGGTAGTGGTTGATAAAGACCAACACTTGTAGAAGTGCCCTTGGCCTTTTGGCATATAACACAACTTTCCACATACCTCCTAACATCAAGGTTTATTCTAGGTCAATAGTAAAACCTTGAAACAAGGTCTTGAGTCTTAGTGATCCCAAAGTGAGCACTCAAAGCACCATTATGCTTTTATTGAGTCAAATTCTCTCTAATAGAGCCTCTAGGAACACACAATTGATTCCCCTTAAACAAAATATCACTTTGCAAAGTGTATTCAACATATCTACTATGAAAATGATTCTTGTATTCAGCACATACCTCGTAAATGTCAAAACAGTCCTCATCATCTACATAACGATCCTTGAAATGATCTATCCCCATCCTTTTCAACTAAATTTATTGGAGTGTGAGGGCTCTTCTTGATAATGCATCAGCCACCTTATTTAGAACACCCTTCTTGTGCTTGATATTGAAGGTGTAAGCTTGTAGGTACTCAACCCACTTCATGTGCTTGTGACTCAACTTCTCTTGTGAATTCAAGAAACTAAGTACTTGATTGTATGAATACACAATGAATTCCTTGGGAAGCAAGTAATGGCTCCACTTTCTTAGAGCTTGGACCAATGCATATAACTCTAGTTCATATGAGGAGTACTTCCTCTTAGCCTCACTCAACTTTTCAGAATGGAAAGCCACCAGTCTACCTTCTTGGCTTAGAACAACCCCAATTGCTACATTGCTAGCATTACACTCAATGGTGAATATCTTCTCAAATCTTGGTAGCACTAAAATAGGTTGGGTAGCTATCTTCTCCTTCAAAAACTCAAAGCTCTTGTTAGCATCTTCATTCCAAAAAAACTTGGTTTTCATTCCTCCTTTGATAGTATCCAACATTGGAGCACAAATTGCACTAAATTACCTTATGAAATTTCTATAATATTGTGCAAGGCCATGAAAAATTCTTACCTCCGTAACTATCCTTGGAGTAGGCTAATTCATGATAGCTTCCACTTTACTTTTTTCCATTTTCAGATTGCCATGTGATAAGACAAACCCAAGGTACACTAGCTTTGTTTTGATGAACCCACACTTCTCCAAGTTGATCATCAACTTCTCCTCATGTAGCTTCTTGAAAACAATGTCAAGATGTTCTAGATGCTCACTCCTTGTCTTGCTAAAAATTAGTATATCATCTAGATATACAACTAAAAACTTACCTATGTAGTCTTTGAGGACTTCATTCACAAGTCTCATGAATTTGGAGGGGGTATTGGAAAAACCAAATGGCATGCCAAGCCATTCATAAAACCCTTCATTAGTCTTGAAGGCTATCTTCCACTCATCATCTTCATGAATTCTTATTTGGTGATAGCCACTCTTCAAGTCTATCTTGCTATAGTACTTTGCTTCACCTAGACATTCCATTAAGTCTTCAATACTAGGAATAGGGAACCTATACCTTATGGTTATCCTATTGATAGCCCTTGATTCAGTACATAGCCTCCAAGTTCCTCCTTTCTTAGGTGCAAGTACGGTGGGTACAACACATGGACTAATAATCTTCATAATTAGGCCTTTGTCTAAGAGCTCTTGTATTTGTCTTGCTATTTCCTCATTTTGTTGAGGGGTCATCTTATAGGCTACCTTTTTAGGTAGGGTAGCTCCTAGGGTAAGGTCTATCCTATGGCTTATGGCTCTCTTAGGGGGTAAGGTTGATGGTGTCCATCACTTACAATTCCTTGGTAAGTTTGCAACATACCTTGAATCTCCCTTGGTAATTTAGTCTTCTTGGCCACCTTGCCTTCATCTCCCTCTCTTGGTTTCAACACCAATGCATAGCCTATGCCTTCACTCTCTTCCATGGTTTGCAAGAACTCTTTTTCACTAACCATAAGTACATTTGGACCTAACATCTTCACCTCAGCATCCTCCAACAATGACTATATTTTGAAGGTCACATTGTCCTTCTTGAAATAATAAGAATTCTTTCCTCCATCATGTATGGTTTGGCAGTCAAATTTCCATGGTCTACCTAGGAATAAATGGCATGCATCAATAGGCAACACATCACATAAAACTTTGTCTTTGTACCTTCCAATGGAGAAGTCCACCCATGCTTGCTCATTCACTAACACATGTTGGCCTTTGTTAGGCCAAGTAACCTTATAAGGATTGGTGTGGGATATCCTTGTCAACTTTAGCTTGCTGACTACTTCCTCTAACACAATGTTGTCTGTAGAGCCAATGATGACCCTACATACTTTCCCCATTATCTTGCATTTGATCCTAAACAAAGATCTCCTTTGTCTTGGCTCCTCCTTCACTAGCTCCTTGATTAGAGTCCTCCTCATCATGAGGTTCTCTCCTTCCTTTGAATTTAGTGCTACTTCAGCATGATTGTCTATTGCATTGGACTCATCTTGAACTAAGTTTGTCCTCTGATCACCTCCTTGTGATGAACCACTTTTCTTTGGGCATCTATAAGCAGGGTGCCCCATTTGATTGCAATGGTAGTACTTCATGTTGGAAAAGTAATTGCCTCTTCCTCCTTGTCCACTACGCCTTCCTCTAGAGCTAGAGCCTCTTCCTCTACCACCTCTACTTGAGATTCCTTCTTGCTTCTCACTGAATTTTGTCTCACCTTGAGCTCTTGAATCAAAACTTCTTCCACCATATCCACCTCTTTGACTTCTACTATCCTTGCTCTTAGCTTTACCTTCAGAGGTTTCTTTCTTCCTCTTGCTTTTCTCTTCTATCTTCAAGGCCATTTGATAGCATTGCCTAATGGATTTGAAGTTCACTAGGCTCATCTCTTCTTTAATTGACCATTTTAGGCCATTCAAGTATCTTGCAAGCTTGATGCTTTCCTCTTCAATTACCTTGGACCTCAAACACAATTTTTGAAATTCCTCGGTGTATGCTTGGACATATAAATATTTTTACCTATGATTTTGTATCCTCCTATGAATTTGGACTTCATAATCATTAGGAAGGTAGGTTTTCTTCACTTTGGATACCATGCTCTTCCATGTAACAATAGGACCTTTTCCATCCTTTTCTCTCTCGGTTTGTACAAACTTCCACCAAGTAAGAGATGAACCTCTTAGTCTAGACTTGGCCACCATAACCTTTTGTGCCTCTAAGATACCATCACATTCAAAATGGTTCTCAATGTTGTCAATCCAATCCACAACTGAATCTGGATCCATTTGTCCACTGAATAGTGGTACACCTTCCAAAGCCTTGCCACTCAATGCTTTCAATGCCTTTAAGAATGGCTCTTTAGGAAGAACAGGATCAGGTGTTGGTGCTTCCTCCTCCAACTCTAATTCCTTCTCCTTTGCTTCTTGTTCTTATTTTTCATCAATTTTATCTTCGACCTTATCAACTTTGTCTTGGACTTCACCCAAGAGTTGCTCCCTTTGAGCTAATCTTGCTCTTAGCAACTTATTGTCTTCTTCTTGCTCCTCAACCTTCTTGGCTAATTCAGCATTAGTCACCATGGCTTGATCTGGTCTATTCTCTCCTACTAATTCAGAAGGCTACAACATCAACCACAAGCTTGATCAAACCAAGCTCTGATACCAATATGATGTATGGTAGCTCCAAGGTTTTCTTTCACACTCACCAAGAGACTTCACTTGTCTCCACTAAAATCCTATTCCTCTTTAGGGTCTTCCAATAGGCTTAGGTGATTAACTAAGGCCTATACAAACTCTATTATAAGAGTCAAACTATTGAAGCTTCACCTTGAATGACTAACACCATGTATTATCTTCTCTTTCTCCTCTACACTTAGATGGATCTAAGTGTCAAATCTTCATAAAATTGGTCCATCATTGTAGATATGTTCTCTATCTTGAAAAAAATCATAAAATTTCTCATTTGGTTTGTTTTTGAAGGATCTTACATCATATTCTTACCAGGTTCCATGATTAATCATGAAGTGACCTTAAAAATAGGCCTATTCCTAGTAGCCCTTATAGTCACCTTTTGCCGTTTCTTGCAAAAATTTCCCAAACAACTTGAAAATATAAGACCTGATTTGGATACCCTTTTGGAATTTTTAAAACATTCATAAGGGTTTTGGGTCTGACAGTGACCATATAGCAGGTTCCTACAAACTAGGACATAAGGCCTAATAGGCCTAATTTCTAGGACTGAACAGTGAAACTTGGTTGAAACTTTCTCAAATCAAATCCTTGGTGATTGGTATGACCTCCATGTGCATAGAATGATTAGATATGGTGGTCACCTACTTCAAAAATTCCTAAAGCAGTACGGTACCCTACAACCCTGCAATATCTCTTCAAACTTTCATCTCTAGAACTCTAACTAGGCTTCAAATGCTCGCCTAGGGCTGAGAAATACAAATGGCTCTCCATGCTTTGACTCTTCCTAAATACTATAATTATATACACTAATAACTCCTTTTCCATTTCTATCTAACATGAACTATTTTCCATGGTTAGATTGCATGGGGGAGCCATGACTCCTTAGATTGCTCAAAAGACAAACTAAATAGACTCCCTGAACTAGATCACTGAAATTCAGAAGGTAAAAGACTTCAAAACAACTTACTCTTCAAATGAAAAGTCTAAAAACTACCCATAGAACACTAAATAACTAGTAGATTTAGGCTTTCAATCCATTAAGTATGATTGTCAACATAAAAACACTAGAAATTCACTGTTAACACTTGTAGAGCTCTATTCACTTTTTTCTCAACTATTACAGTGCATGAATACAACTTGATGTTTGAATCTTAGGTATCATTTGATGCCATTTCCTTGATTTTAGGGTTTTTTGGCTGAGCACCAACTCCTAAACTTTAGGGAATCCAAAGATACCCGAGTGCATGCAATCTTTTGCAATAATTACAGATGTTGATGACAACTTCTTTTGAACATTTGGCAACTTCCACATATGCCTCAATCCTATATTATAGGACTCCTAACCTCCTATGTTTCAAGGATCCAAGGCTATTTATGACCTTATGGCATCAATAAAAATTATGTGTTTAGAACACATTTAAGACTCCAACCTTAGCTAAGCTCTTGACACTAAGCAATTTAAATAACAACAAACACAAGTTAATTAGTGACCTTAGTCCTAGTGACTAATTCACTTAACCAACATTTCAAATGACCTTCTAAGGTCTTCAAGAAAAATAACCTATTCTCTTGACTTGGCTAGAGTCAAGTAAAATCCAAAGACATTTAAACAATGGAGGCTAGCCTAGGTGCTCTTGCACCAGCTTGTCATTGGGGGCAGCTGGACCATAGACATTAAAAAGAAGGAAATGAGCATCAAACCAGGAGGCTTTGATGAGAAGCCAATTAGGATTTACAGACAATAGGTTTCCTTGAATACATTTCTTATTCTAGAGGACAATAAGATGACCAGAGGCACTAGATGATGGGACACAAACTGAATCCCATGAAGACCATTTCAGAATAATCTTATCATATGAATCTTGGGAGAGCTTAGACTCTTGGATAAGAATAATGTTTTCTTTAGAAGAATCAATTTTTTAAAAAATTATTCTTCTCTTGTCAGGGGCATTTAATCCCCTGACATTCAATGAAATGATCTTCAATGGGGGCCAAGAGAGCATGCTGCTCTCCTAGTTCTAATAATGGGTGAAAAGGAATCCAACAAAGTTGATTGAATACCAGCTTCAATTTCCTCTTTGACTTTAGAAGCTAAGGGTTTCCTACCCCTCTTCCTGGGCATATTAGAAACTAGGGAGGAGCATCAAGCAAGGGGGCAAGGGCATTGGTAGAATTGGCTAAAGATAGAACCTGCGAGTAATGAAACTTATTAGAAGTAGGGGGGAACTGAGGTCTACATAGATGCTTAATTGGGCTCCTTCTACAGGAGGGGAGCTAAAATCAACAGGAATACTCAAAAGAACTCCTTCTTCAACAACTATTTCACCAATAAGTTGAGACACCACCGAGATAAGGATGTTATTAGACATTAACCGAATCTCTTGATCAAAGATGGGAGTTGATGAGGAGCATGGAATAGGAACAAAGAGATGACTATTGAAGATTAAATTTTGCATAATAACTTTATCTTCCTGAGGAGGCAAAGGGAGACATAATAATGGGTGATCAATCTAGTCAGAAGGAGAGATAGTCAACCGAGGAATAAGAAAAGGTAATGGTATTGCATAATCCATAACAAAAGAGGGGGGGCTAAGGATAAACTTGGAGCCATATAGAGAGAGCCTAACATAGTGAGGGTGGGAGATGAGGAGTTCTTACCATGCATGCAGAAAAAATGAGAAATACATGACTTGGATATTAAGAAGAAAAAAACCAAAGGAGAGACGGGTAGACTTGACAAAAGAGACTAGGCCATCGAGGACACTTGCAAGGTAGGGTGCAAACCCAAGGAAGAGGTAGGAAATGAAATAACTAAAGGTTCCTTAGGAGGACTAACATAAGCCTGACTTTCATAGGGAATCAACTACAGAGGAGAAGAACCAGGTGAAGAATGGGAGCCAACATATAGATATAACAAAGGATTAGTCACTTAACTTTGATAGATATCAAGAGAAACCATGGAGGACTATTGACACTGATAAGAGAAATGGCCTAGGGAGTTAGCATTAGAATCAATAGTAGAAGGATCCAGATACTGGATTTGTTGCACCCAAACTCCAAACTTAGACTAAATTGATACTACTGATGGGGGGCATCCATTTTCTTCATAAAAAGACAAACACTAACAAGAAGGTGGGGTTGAGAAAATGGAACTAGATCATGCTTAATAAAAATCCCTAACTTATTAGCCATAATTTCTACAAGAGGGGGGTCTCTATATTCTAGAGGGAGATTCGGGAAGGAAATCCAACATGGTTGAAACAAGGGCATTGACACATTAACATCAAAGTGAGGAGTCCATGCCAATGTAGTAATACCAATACCCTTACAGAACCAACCCTTGAAATTATGGACATCTAATCTATGTTTACGAGAATCAAAGATCACAATAAAATAAAGAGAATCTTTGTCACAGAGAAATAATTCATTAAGCCCCACCCAAACAGGGCTCACCCATGAAATCAACGAGTCAAAATCCACGGAAGGCTGCAACTTATTGATTAATGTTGAAGAACACAAATAATCCACCTCGGGGTTGATCATATCAAGGAGAAAAGTTACCCTTGGCTCCGCTGGCGGCTGTTGGCAAACCTCCTTCTCAAGGAGCTAGTCTTGCTTCTGATGGAAAGGAGGATTAAGGATATGGTCATGGGTATGAGGGTTTGGATCGAAGGGACCTCAATGAAAGATGGGAATGCAATTTGGAAAAGAAAGAAGTGTGGGTTGAGCAACCAAGACACGATTGGGTGAAGAGAGAAATGATGGATATCCAGACATAGAAGAAAAAACTTCAGGATGACTAGACAAGATGGGGTTTGTACTGGTGGGTGAGGAAGGTTGGCATATGTCAAAAATAGGTTGAGGAGAAAAAGGTCTACCATGACGGGTATTTCCTTGACGGAAATGATGAAAAGTAGGTCTGGGAGAAGATCTCACAAGGTGCAATGATCTATTATCTTCTGTGATGCTCGACAGATGTAGACCGAGAATGCCTTCAAACATAGGAGCCTTTTGAAAATGCCTTGAGGGAGCGTTCCTCGGTTGGCCATATGGCTGCTGGAGGTGCCAATGGGAAGAATGGGATGAGGAGAAGGTGAAAGCACGATCCCTCCATTTCCCTTGCAGAAAAACCCATTGGGGAACATGCACTGAGGATTTGATTAGGGCTAGATCTACTACATCAAACGGGACATCAGCCCATTTAGCATGAAAATGGGGAGCCCTAAACTTGTCATAACCCTTGATCGCAGATTTTGAAAAAGGCACATTAAAAACTGGGTCACCCTTCTACCCACTGCCTCTGCCTGACAGATCACTGGCACCCGCTGCATCTCTAGTTGCGTGTACACCTCCCTTAGCCGCGTGTACACCCTGTGAACCCTCTGAAAGGACACCCTACAACTTATCTGCAATCGCCATTGGAAAATATTATTATGGAAAATATTTTTGATTATTCTTCATTTCTCATTTATTTAGTTTTTAAAAAGATATGCTTTTATCTACTTCTAAATGATCATTGTAGATAATTCCATGTTTTCAATGTGCTTATTTTAAATTATTTTAATTTTGTTATGGTTTTCTATTGTGTGTTGCTATTTGTTTTTGCTTGGTGCACTTGTATTGTATTTCTTTGCATTGTTCCTTGTCATTTTATGCTTAACATTTAATTGTAAAAGTTTATGGGCCCTTTCAACAATATGTTTAGTCTGTTTTAAATATTTTTTATATGAATTAAATATGTCTAGTAGATTCTTCATTTAAATTTACTCAACTTCATTCATAAATGAAAAACATAATTAACACACTTTTTTCTAAAAAAAAGTGATTCAAAATATGTTCTTAGCATAAAACATCATTAGAACATTTTATAGTAATTCAATTGTTGCATACTTAAGTCAATTTCTTAGATGTAAAGTTTTTAAAAATAATTATTACAAATATGAAAAATTAATTATCCATTGAAATATATTAGCTTGACCTGACTAGTGAAATATGTAAATGTTGATACGATGCAACAATAACTAAATAAATAAAGAGAATTAATATTTTAAATATACCTATTTTTTTACTATTTTTAATTTTGAAAAGTTTCTACCAATATTAACATTACTATTTCAAAAATTATAATAATTTATTAAATTCTACTAATAGAGGGGAAAACATCATTATAATATTTAATAATAATATTTCTTTCTCAATTTTTAAATTTATGATTTAAAATGTGCTCACAACACAAATTAGGTCATGCCAACTATTCTTTTATATAGGACCCAAGAATATGAAAGATTCATTCCTTTTAAAATCGATAAGCTTAACTTGAGTTGTGAAATATGTTGATCTTATAAGATACAACATTAATTAAATTATATAAAATAAATATTTTTTAATATTTATTTTAACTATTATATTTTTATTTTTATCTCATTTTTTATACTATTAACATTACAATTTTTAAAATAATTAAAATAGTTTTTATGATGTAAATTGATCTATTAAATAGTTCCAGTATATATCACTCAACACCATTAATAAATGAGAAGATGTCATTAGAATATTTTAATAATAATATTTGCTCGTCATTTTTCAAGAATTCGATTCAAAACATGTTCTCAACAGAAATGAAGTCATACGGGCTACTTATTTATATGGAAGCTAAGAATTCATTTAAAGTATGTTCATTCATCGGGAGCCCACTCCTTCGTGTTGCACTAAAAGAGGTGGGTAACTCCACTTATTAGTACTTGCCGATAGGCTAAGCATCCGTTTTTGAGTTTTTAGTGTTAACTAGTGATTAAATAAAAATGTTTAGACCAATTAGAATTTTTTAGATTTTGTATTTTGTAATAAATTTCATATTTTGTAAAGTTAGATGCAATATCTTTAACTTTATAATTTATAGAAATCATTTTTCTATCATTTGATTTCCTAAATCATTTGAAGTCTTATTACAAGAGTGAACCAATTAAAATTTACCACGTTTGTTATTTATTGTACACTTTATATTTTAAATTGTATTACATGAGTTTATTTTAGTATATAACTCACTTCTTCTAACGTAAATAAAAATATTGTAAATATATGATATAATATAATATATATTTATTCTCATTTATATATTTTTTTAAAATATTTTAAAATTTATTATATGTAAATTATGCATTAATAAATATTTAGGTAAATAAATGAACATAGTAAATAAATATTTTATTTTATAATTAATTGGAAATGTTAAATAAAAATAATATATATTTCTATTATATAATCTTCCAAGATAAATTATTATATATTACTATTATAATATAGATTATAATATAAATTAAAATATATTATATTATAATTATAATTTATGTATAATATAATAATACAATATTATATATACAATAATATTAATCATATGTAATAAAAAATATATATCAATAAAATAAAATTAGCACTATTGTTATATTTACAAATAAAATTAAAATTAAGGTTTAAATTAATTATAATTTGCAATCAATAATTGTTTATATAATTATAATTTTAAAAATTATTTATTACTACAATTATCATTATATAAAAAAATTATAATTATATAATTAATTAAAATATCTTATATATTATAATAAATTTATTAAAATTAAGATTAAATTTATATTAAAAATTAAAATTAAAATTAATTACTAAAGGCAAGTACGTGGCCACTATGTGGCACTTGTTTATGTACTCCTTCCATGCATTAAGACACTATTAGTTAATTTACTACCTTGGGTATATGATAGTGACTGTTCTACTTAGTTTAATATCTTGAACTGCTTAATATTTAACAAAAATATTCTCATTGGAAGTTCTTAGTGCTTTCTGCCTATATTTCATAATAAACTATTATAATTTTTAAACATATCATTGTATTTTATTGTTCATATTAATTATTATATTATTATAATTTGAACATATATATTTATATTTTAATAAAGTATAATGCTTGATGCTAGATTATGTTTTAAGTAATGTAATAAGAATTTATAAATGACAAAATGTAATATAATAGTCTAAGAGATACAAATGAACATAACACAAGATTCAAAAACAATAGTCCAAGGTCTTACAACTCAAAGAAGAAGGTTTTTAAAAGTACGTCAAGTATTAAATTATTGATGATGGAGCACAGGCAGACATAGTGGGACTAGGGTTCTTGTGTGCAGTAGTGAGGCAAGAAAGGCCCCGACTTCTATGGAGGGAGATGATGATGATGGTGGCCATTATTTTTTTTTCCCATGAAGTCTGTTGGTCTGAGCTTTCTATTGCCATGCTTACGGTGGAGGACCATGACCCAGTTTTTTGTCTCTTCCTCATCTATTAAAGTTCAGGCAATTGCTTTGTTTTTTTTTCCTTGTAGGTTGTGGGGTACTGTGTTAAGAGGGTCTTGGTCCAACTTATTTTTCCCTAGTTGTTTGGTGGCTCCGTGGGTTTTTGGTCCTACATTTATTGTTGGGTCTAGATTTGGGTGTTTTTTTCTATGCTAGTTTTGTAGCTCTGTGGGTGGCTCCCTCATTCTATTGAGCCTTTTCTTTGTTTGCTTGTGCTTTTCATTGGAGTCCTTCTTTGCTTTATTTAGGGTCTTTCTCTCCCATGCGTACCTTGGCTTCCCAATTGTGTTGTTCATGGGAGGAGTGAGTGGGTGTTTGAGGGAATACGATTTGATACTTTTTGGGTCCCTTTCTTGCCTCTTCTTGGATGTATATGTGGCTTTTTCTTGGGCTTTATCTTTTCTCTATCTCAGTTGGCAGTTGGGCTCTATTTTGTTTTAGTCTGTGGAGCCCTTGGCTTCTATGGACTTTTGTCTTTTTTTGTGAGTCTCTGTTGTGCCTTTGTGTGGTTACAAGGTGTTAGCACGTGCAAAAAATTTCATGGCTCCATTGTCTTTCCCCTGGTCTCTGTATCAATTTTTAGGTCCCTGGCACAAACCCTTGGTTCAAAAATTCAAAAATTACCCGTTACATGGAAAAACCTTTTGAAAAACCCTGGCCTTATTCTATTTTGAGGTTACTTTTTATGGGTCACTTAAGGGTCCTAATTTGCATGTGCACATTTCTTTTTCAACTTGTCGCTTGTTCGCGTGTTGCTTGGCGGTCACTTCTTAACTTTCTGCGAACTAGAGATTACCTATGGTCATGTATTCTCATGTTCCTAGCAGCTTATCTCTTAACTGTTGTGACTTGGCATGGTGGTTTCCTTTTCTTTGGTCACATGTTCACATAGTTTTTTGGGCTCAGTCTTCTAACGACATCTCCATCTGACAGTTGGTGTAAGTTCGCTAGGGATGTGTTAGACACCTGAGATCTTACGCTGATCGTTGATCCTTCCTGATGACATAGCTTCTCTTTTCAAGCGGGTCCACTTGCTAGGCATTCTGATTTGGAGGTTTTTATTGGTCCATGTAGTATGAGGTGGAATCCTATCAGTGGGATCTGTCTTCTTGGCTTTTAGGTGGGTTAAAGTCCATTTTAATCTTGTGGCTATCATTATACCATTAATGAAATATGCTTGACCTTTAATGTAGTGGTATAGCGACAACCGTTGATTCTCTTTAAGATTGCAGGTGGGTCCGATTACATGTAGGCGTAGTTGGCATTATTTGATTTGTCCATGTATTTTCACAGTGGTAGAATGAAAGATGGGCCTGATTCTTTTGGAAAGATTCTTGATCCTGTGGTTGTCGTATGATCACATGGAATCCTTCTAGCCCATATGATCATGTGCCCACCATCCGATTGACGCCGATGGGTTTGTTTGTAGTGGGACCACATTATGTTCCATTATCAAGGTGTCAAGGGGTGATGTGCTTGATTCTCATTGGTCGGTGGGTGACAAGATGGCAGTTGTCAGTGGGCCCAGGAGATCCAGAGAGAGGAATAGTATGGTAGATCTAGTGGTTGGTGCATGATCTCATGGGAGGTATCCAGCCCATGCGATCATGCACCCACCGTTTGATTTCAAAGGCTTATTTTCAGGTGGGTCCTTTGTTAGTAGCGACTCAACGGTTATAGTGAGTGATGTGATGACATGTGGCAGTTTGCAGGCAGGCCCAGGTGGGGTCTGACGGTCTTGATAAGGTTTTAGCGGTTGAAAAGTTTTAAAAGATTTCACTTGTTCATGAGATGAAACAACGGTTCTCTAAATGTTTTAGCGGTTCAGCGAACAAGTGTTCGCGAAATCACTAAAATTTCTGGCAGATGGATAAAGTTCTTTGTGAACTGACAAAAGTCTCTTGTCGCCAGTTCACCAAATGTGGGACCAAGGATAAAGCACCGTCGCGTGATCGCTAAATGTAAACCAGGATTCCTTGTAAGGTTAAGTCATAAAGACCGTGAAAAGGGAGGATCTAACAGCTAGGATGTAAAGTTGGTTCAAATTTGAATGTGGGCCGCCGATCAATAGCAAGCACCATAAAATAGCCATTTATTTTCAAATTTGAATTTGGAGAGGGTTTCTCAGTGACAAGAAGGACTGAAATTGAATGCTTTCATGGCCAAATTTGATTTGTTTGGTGGTGCTTGCTGTTGCAGTGTGGTCTAGGGTGTGTCGTGTTCATCTGCAGGGTTTGTACTATGCATTTTTTTTTCTCGAGGTGTGTTCCAGGTGGCTGAGGGGGTTGAAATTTGGATTTTTTTGAGATTTTCAGTACCTTCTCAGTGAGATTTTCATGATTGAGGATTAATCTGATGCTTGTCTTCTCTTGGTTGCTTGGGTTTCTTCCCTGCAATTTATTTTTGACCATTTCCAGTCGGTTGGGTGGTTGAAACCCTAACCCTAAGTCATCCGTAGCTTGTTGCATTCTCTTTGAGAATTCCAAGGTGACTAGGGAGTATAAGTTGCAAAAATTTTGATTTTGAAAGGGTTCCAAAACTTTCTTTGGTCCTAGCTTGTTGTTAATGGTGTTTTACTGATAGAGGAGCTGAATTTTGTGTCTTTTCCTATCCTTGTGTTGTCTTGATTGTGTATTGATTCTAAATATATTAATGAGAATTTTATTGAGTTCCAATCTTGCATTTGTGTATGTCTTCTTGTTTTAGTTCTAAGCTCATATATGTTAATGTCACAAAGTGTATTGGCATATGGTAAACAAAGAGTATTGTGAAGTCATCTCTGAGTTCCTAACAAAGTTAGGATTAAAGTCTTTTAGGTGGGTTCAGTGAGTTTGCAACCAAGTAAGAATCTGATGTCCTTGTGTCTAAGGGAGAAGGGTAATAGGCAAAGCACTTATCCTGGATTCAGTTTTGTTTGAGTTAAGGTATTCAGTTCATGTATGTAATTGGGTGACTCTTTGCCCTAGGTTAAGGCACTGGTTCATCCTCTGGAGGCATTTCATTATTGTCAACCACACACATACATTCAAATGATAAAATCTTACACCAGTTAGTAATGAATATAGTTATATATCATTTTTAGACTCCTTTAGAGAAGTGAGTCAAGGGTACACTTTCCTAAGCATTAAGGCTCAAAGTGTAGGAAAATCTCTTTTGATCCTTGTTAATTGGCCCTCTTTCTTGTAGACTTTGGAGTGGTGATAGAGTCAAAGTGTTATTTAAGTTATCCATCAAAGTATAAATCTGCAAGTGAAGATCAAAGGGACATATAAAGTCTCAACATCAGACATTAGCACATCATAGGGATATCTGCACTTTGTGATGCTGTTTATACAAATAGAATGTAGAAAATTATCATAATTGACTCTAGAAGGATTCTTTCACTTAATAAACCTATTGACATCTTGCACATAAAGAGAGATAGTGAAAATTGTTGGGGACTATAAAAAGGATTGCCAGAGTGAAACCACAATTTTGATGTTTCCACCCAAAAAAAGAAGAAAAACTAGATACATAGACTTGGAGTTAAACTAATAAATTATAGAAAAATAGAACCAAACCCTTCTTAATAGAGAAAAACTATATTACATGAGATTAAATGAAAATAGATAATAAATTTTAGATAATAATAAATCAAATAATCTTGCAAAGTAATCGATCCAAGCTATAAGAGAGAAAAGATGAAAAGATAGCTTTACATAGTAAATACCGAGTTGTGCTTCCACAAATCACACCCCATTTTAGCCACTTGGTGTTAGCTTGTGGTGACTGATCATTAAAGTACTATCCAGGAAAGTACTCTACACTTTTAACTATTTTTGGCCCGACATGATTGTAACTCATTCTAACCCTAAAGTGGAAAAATATTGTATAATATGGCTTAGGGTTAGGGATTTCATAGATGTATCATTTTAGTACTTGTGGTAGAATTGAGCTGTAAGGGATTACAGATTGTAATCAGGTTGTAATCACTAGATAATAATAATATTGGACTCATTGTTGGTGGACATAGCCCAGAGATTGGGTGAACCACGTTAAATATTTGTGTCTTCTGTTCTCTTCTGCATGGTTTATGCATTTCTAATATTGGTTATTTTGCATGTAATTGTTATTTCTGCCCTGTTAATCCTAACACTTGGCCTAATGGGGACCCTATTTTCCTTTCTTATTTTTCCTCTTTGTTTTATTTCCATAGGTTCAGGTTTGTCAGGTCCCCAATGAGTCAGATTGAAAGCTTCAAGCTCCTGATAGCTAGGTGTTTGTCTGAGTGTGAAAATAGGCCTTGTTTTCTTCTATCTTCTTTTTGTTTTGGTTTGTGCCTTATTTTTTTAGAGAACTGGTGTAGGAGCACCAAGGCCAAGGACAAAAGGCATAGAAGGAACTAGGGTCACTGAATAGATCCTAGGGGGAAGTAAAAGAAACATGGCCATGATGGGTCATTTGATTGTAATAAGACCATAAAATGGTCATTTAATCATGTTTTGATTTGCTTTGATATTTTGATTCATCACTTTTTAAAAGGATCAGCGATGTACCTTAGGTCATTTGGAGGATCCTAAGGTTGATAAGTTGTTGAATGACCTATTAAGGTCCATACATGTGTAAGTTGGCCAGTAGAGCCATTTGTATGAGTCAAATGCACTTAAAGTGCCTAAAATGTGTAATTTTCCTAAATTGGAAAAATAGGCCTAAAAGGCTCATGTAGGGGGTTTAAGAGTGGTTTAAAGCTTTAGAGTTGGGATAAAATCCTAAAAATCCTTTGGAATATTATATCAATGCATATGAGTGAAAGGTTGTTGAATATTAATTCAACTAGACAACACAATATAAAAAAATCTTTATTGTAACAGTCATGTAACTGACTGTAATCGGTTTGTAGAGGAAGTTAGAAAGCCAACTGACCTTTGGAAGGATATTTAGGCTATTTGTACATGATTTTTGAAAAGAGAAGAGTTTTAGGGATTTTTTGAGAGTTAGGGTCAAAAGAAAAATTGTAATGAAGTTGTAAATCAATGAAACTTTCATTCTCTGTAAACAGTCCACTTGTTGCCGTGAAGGAACAGTCACCTTCTTGTAGTGTTTAAAATTCTCTTTGCATGAAATCTTGTTTGAAAATGAAGTAGAATAGATATGGTTTAATTATTTGTTCATTTCTATGCAAGTTTGTGTTATTTTGTGAAGTGTAAAGGGAAGGAATCTCAGTCATTGGCTGACTGGTCATAACCAGATTTTTGTGTGCAATCAGTACCTTGTCTTGAAGTTCAAATGAAGACATAGGCCCTCCCACTTTTTGTGGTTCATGTGATTTGTGGGAGGAGACAATAAATGTACTAAATATTCCCATAGATGTTTATTTGTAGGAGCATGTAGGGGATGGAGTTAATGATCTCTATTTGACCAAGAATGATGTCTCAGAAAAGAATGTTGTCTCAGAAAATAGACCCTCAGTGCGGGGGCCATATCTTCCTAATGAACTGTTGGATCTTTCTCTTCTTTGGATATGTTTGATATATCCTAATGATGACCATCCTTAGTGGAGCGATTGAGAAGTTTCAATCTGGTTCAAAAGTTACGAGCCACTGTATACAGGTATGTCAAAGAAGACACCAAGAATGTAGTGACTGTGCAAATTACAAGAAGTTTTTATGCATGCATGTATAAAGGGATTTATGTGAAGGAGGAAAGGATTTTGAAAGTTAGTTTGGTGTTTCCCCAAGTTTTTTAAGAGGTTAGGGGGGCAAGGGACCCTTTGCATAGGGTGTTTATAGTGATTGCTCTCAGAGTTAGGTCCTCATTGTTTTTGTAGGACAGTCATATGATATAACCCAATGTTTGTGAAGGACAAAGGTGAGCTGATGTAGGATTCAAGATGGGAATAGATTTCATTTCTATTTCATTGGGGATGATTAGAGCTAGAAGCCAGCAAAGGAAGTTCTTAGGGAAGTGAGTTTGTGCCAAACCTTGATGTCTTAGACTGAATAGGAGTAGAGCGAGTTGTGACTCTTTGGAGGGGAACTAAGATAGTACCCTAAAGGCTAGGTGATTAGCCTTCTAGATTCTAGGAGGGCCTAGGAAAATTTTATGAGCAAGGTCTGTGTTACATCAAGAACCCTCCCCTTGAATATTATTAGGAAGCCTTTCAGGCTTTAGGAGATTGTGGATGTGAAAACACCTTTGGTCCCCGAAGCCCTAAAACCCCACTTCCTCATGTAGAAAATAGAAAGCCCAAAGCCCTTTCAGGATAGAAAGGATCAAGGGTACAAAGAGGTATTAAAACCCCCAAACCCCTGAAACCTTGATCCTTGATCCTTGATTGGGGACCAGGGTGACATCACCCCAAGGTAAGCAAGAATGTCTATAAAAGGGAAACACTATGCTCATGTTGCACACACCGCACCTTCAAAATACTATATATAGGCTATCGTTAACCTCCTCATCTTTCACATTCCTTCGGTTTACTTGATTTGTGAGCTCATCAAAGAATTTTGTGCTTGATTTAGTAGATTTTTGCATTTTCTCAAGTTGGATCTTGCATGCCCTCGTTTTTGTGGGCTTATTTTTTTTCTCCTCTTTCTTTTCTTTTTTGATTAGTTAGGGTGAGTTTGGTTTCCTTTTAAGTGTTTTTGATGTTAAGATCTAGAGAGTCAATATTTTGGCTGTTTAGCTATTAGGGTTTTTTGAGAGTTAAAGTTGGGCTTGAACCCTAGCCATTTAAGGATTTTATGGATTTGAAACCCCAAAAGCTTTGATATTTCACAATTATCCACCAATGATTTAGTCATTTTAAAAAAAGTATGTAATTCAGACCCTTTTGGGTCATCAAGGTTTGAAACCCTTGAATCCCCAAAATGGGACTTGGGGTTTGAAAACCCGATGCCCTACCACATATTGTCTTCATTCATTTTTAAAGAGTCCAAAGCCTTTCGAGCTTTCAACTGTGTGAGCCCTCGAAACCCCAAAGGGGCTAATTTGGAGGTCTGCACTCTTGAAGCCCTGCCTTTCTACAAACAAACACAAAACTCACTCAATACTTGAGCTTAGGATTTCGAGGTTTCTTATGGTCAAAACCCTGAAAGGTTCATCAGGGCCCAAAACCCTAAGACACCAAAATACTCTCTCAAACACCTAATTTAACTAATTTTACTGATTTTTGGCTTAGTGTTTTGGTCTATTTCTTTATTTTTGTATTTTTCTAGTTTTTTCTTAGATTAAATTAGTTTCTTTCTACAATTAGATTTAGTTTTATTTTGTAGATTAGATTTTCCCATTTTTGATAAATTATGCTAAAAAAAGTATTTTGAGTGCAAAAATAACAAGAATGACTTCTCCATTACCAATAAAGTACAAGGTAAAGGGATATGGCCCAGATTCCAAACTGGGTAATCTCCATAGTGAGTTTATTGATACCACCATTGATAAACCCTAATTTTAGATAAAGGGCATGCAAACACTCATGCGGCTTTTTTCCTAATTATCTTCAATTATTAGAACCAAATTCTGGTGTTATGGAAATTTTTCTTAGAAATGTTTTAACAAATTGACTTGTGTATGTGGCAATTGAATTTCTAAAAATGAATATCACATAAACTAATTATTCACAATTATATCTTATTAATGAATTTAATATATTCCTATATATATATGAAATTAATTTAACAAACACAATAAATATATTTTTAAAACTATCTATACTACTCATATTAATCAATAATAATAATGAATTTGATTTATTTTTTATTCAAAATTTTTCATTATTTTTAGTTTGGTATTAACTTTCTATTTTTAAATAGAATTAAATTGAGATGCACCACATAATAAAAAAATTAGACATTTCATTAATCAAATAATAACTTCCTACCTTCCTTTTGAGATAAGACTAAATTTTCTTTATTGAAAAGAAAAAGATCAAAAAGTTACATCATAAGAGTAAATTCTTGAACATTAAAAAGAATTAAAACTTTACACATTTGTACTATAGACAAATCATAAATGAGTGTATTTTTTTTTAAATTTTAAATATCAAATGTCTTTTTCCCCCAAAAAATATAATAGAAATTAATAGACACTTAAAAAACAAATTAGGAATCTCACCTACTCTATAAACAAATTATACAAATTATTTTTTATTTCATACCTCTGATTTCTTTTCCATCTCTAATATGAAGATCCGCACCCATCGACTCTTGCATTGAAAGATACTAATGCATCATTTTTAATATGGTTTATGTAGCACTGCCTTTAAACAATTTTATTATTCTATACATAAGAATCTTTGTTAATTTTATAATATTCAACATTTGAATATCACTTTTAATTTCTTTTTAAATAAGATATCCTGAACAAAGTCTTGAATGACTGTGTCCTCATACTTTGAAGGTTTCAGAAGAATGCACGTTCATTGTGCATGTGATGTTTTTGACTTAAATAGGAAAATCATATTTATAGGCTAGTTTAAAACTTTTATATTATATTTACTAGAAATTGTATCTTAGTGTGTAATGGGTACGTCGTATTAATGTTGCAGGAACCAAAAGTGTATTCATTTCTTTGGTGGCAATATTGTATCTAAAATTAATCAATTTGAATAGAAACATTATGTAATTGTATTGTAGTTTTTTTATTTTTAAAATAAATGTAAGTTTATTGGTAATTATAATTAATAGTTTTTAAATAAAAAATGTAGTGTTGTTTACTCTTTTAGAATAGGAATCTATTGTATATACTATTTATCAATAAAAAATAGGTTCTTTTTAAAATTAAAAAAAAATTTAAAATCACATTACGTTGCACCATTTAATCTATAACCACAATTGGATACTGACAATTTTTTTTTTTTTTTTGGACCAAATATTAAAAACAGTTCATAGATTGAATTTGTACGAATACTACAAGTATTGTTTCCACAATCTTTGAATTTCCACATTATTTTGTAATAATAAATTTTGTTTCACCTATTTGGTAGAGTACACTTTCAAATTGGTAATCATATTTGGAGAGGCAATTTCTTTTATGAGAGAAAATACTGTTAAACCTGCATGAAATGGAATATTTTTATCAATATATTTATTCTATTTGTCAACATTTTATTTGTAATGAAATATATAGAAACGTTAGATAATGAACACACCTTTATTATTTGTAGTTAATTTGTTGTTTTTGAAGGAATAGTATATGATAATCTCATCAAATGAGACTCTTCTTCTTTCCAGTGAGTGACAAATGGGTTTTGTTGCATTCTTGCATATCTTTCAAATGTGAATGTTGGTGGAATGCAGAGGTTTGCAAGGTTAAAAAATTTAGAAATTTTTGTGAATGTTATCCCTTGTTGATCAATACTTCCAATGTTAATTGTTTCTCTTTGAATTGTAAAGCCTTGTGATTTATGTATTGTTAAGGCCCACACCATTTTGAGTGGTATTTGATGGTGGATCCCACGACTTATTGGGAGCACTGGAATGTATTTTGGTTTCTTGGTGTCCCATGTTGGCCCCATATACTTTTTAAATTAAAAAATGACAAAAAGAGGAACTTGTGGTGGTTGTTCACCATCATTGTATACAATTGCTTTGACTTGTCCAAGTGCTCCATTGACAAGTCTAGTTTGTACCCATAAATTTGCATAAAGCATGACCTCTTGGTCAATACATAAGAAGAGCTTAGACTAAAGTTCTACTTCTTTTGGGTTTGAGCATGGTAATCCTTTAAATTGCTCTACATTAGAGAGGGTGACTAGCCTTGCTAAATATAGAAACATTTGTTTGTTATGGAGTAAGACCCTTTCATTTGTTGAAAAAATATGCATGGAAGAAAAAAAAGGAGTCTGTTCTTCTAAGGTGAGTCTTGAACTTGATTGTGACATTAGTAGTTCCCAATCTACAATTGTAGGTGTTGCATTTCATAAATTAGAAAGGAGTGAGCGGAATTCAATCTGAATTGGGCTATCTCCAATTTGTCAAAATATTTTTTCTAGCATAATAATGGTTGTGAAGCTATGTCATAGTGTGCCACCATACGAGCTTGAAGCATACAATGGGATGTCTTTGACTGATGTAAATTGCCCCAAATTGCCAAAAAGAATAATAGATTGTACTCCAAAAGGAATGTGGCTTTGAGTAGGGTATTCTTGTCGTAGTCTCATATCAATATTTTATAGTAACTTAGGACCAATGAAACTCATTTCATCTATTATAATGTACTGAATGAAGTACATGCTCTCTTGGTTGGTTGCAAGTGCTTGTCCTTACAGGGGCACCATTTCTTTGATTGGTAGATGGAGGGAAGAATGAATTGTAGTGGCTTGTATGTTGAATGTTTCTACACCTGTAGGTGTGAGTAGTAGTAATGGTGATTGTCCATGTGATGTCGAGTTGGCCATTGTTGAATTTATGGTTGTGATAAGGTGCGACTTGCTAGTCCATGCTATGCCTTAAACAATAATCTTAAGCGTTTGTTGGTGAGAAGTTGCATTCATATGTGCTAGAATAATATCACTTTCCTTTTTTTGTTGTGTAGACAACGTAATATGTTTTTGGTGATTAAGAACATGCGGGCATTAAAATGTGAGGCGATTTGATTGTATGAAAGTAATAGCTATTTTTTTTTGTGTTGGATTGAATTCTAAATTTTCCCAATTATTGTTCAAGTCAATTTCAAAACTTCCAAGTATGTCAAGATCGTTTAGCTGGATAGGTAGGCCTGGATATAATCGTAATAAGACTTTCCATTGATTAGGGATATTATCTTTCATAATATTTGCACTTTTTTATGAGGTGTTTACCTTATTTTCATGTATTGAATTAGGAACTATCCTGCTTACATGTCAAAGTTGGTATTTACTTTTGAAGATCTCCCATTTTGTAATAGTTTCAAGTGATGAAGAGCCAATATATATTTGAAGGTTGGGAAATGGTTTGTAAAGAACTAATTCACTCCAACAAAAGGCTTCAAAACTAATGTCCTCCTTTGCAGGGATGGCTATGAAGCATGGAGAGACTCTAACAATAGCTTTGGTGGGGTGCTCTTTTCATATAATGATTTTTTAGAAACCTAAATATCCATTTTTTAGTGACTTCAATAAGTGATGATGCGTCTAAATATGTAGGGTGTGAGATGTAAGCTTCAATATTGCTTGGGTATGTGGCTTTTGTATTGGGTGCAATCAGTACAGGTTGGATATTTTTTGGTTGACATTTAAAGATACAAATATCCCGCTAGATAGGGAAGGTGGCAGCTTGAGTAGGAGGTGGGAGGTTTCTTGTGCACCAATGTCACGATTGACAATGTTTTCAAGAAGCAATCTATGAAAAGCAACTGGAGTAGGTTTTTGAGAGTTAAATCTTGTTGAAATGTGGGACATAATGGCATTGTATATTTTAGACTTGTTCTCTGACTTTGGTGCATATTTTGCAATGTATTTGAGGACAACATCAATGGAGAGGATGGGTTGGAAATCTACATTGGCCCTCTAGATGGATAGTATTTGTGGGTTGTGTAGGTTTAGGTGGTCATCATTACGAGCACGGGTGTGGGTAGGTTGGCCATTATCAGTGACATAAGTTTTTTGAATTTTCTTGTGTACACCAAGGGGATCTATAACGACACACAATAGTAAGGCCTTTCATTCTTAGGCATGTTTGGATATAAATTTTTTTTTGTCATTGCACATGGTTGACCAATTAAGTGTAGTATATTACAAGGTTAGCCAAACTAATCTTACTAGTATCCATGAAATAGGGGTCATCAACAGGAGTTTGATGTTTTTTTTGGTTTCTCAATTGAATACTTTTTGGGTTCAAAGAAGATACATATGTAAAAAAATTATATTTAAAAATTCTAGTAATCAATTATATAAAACCATTCTAGTAATCAATTGTATAAATCACGCATTAGTATTTACATCAAATAATAAGTTGAGATGTTCATGCAAACTTATTTAATGTAATGCTCATATAGAATCTAATCCAAATATACCAGTCTACTATCATACCTCTATGGTCATAAAAAATAATAATCTAAAATACAAGATAGTTATATGTCTAAGCTTTGTTTCAAATTTTAACTACTAGACATCTAATGGGAATACAAAATTCCCAGAGTTCCCAATGTAGAAACATGGGCTCTGATATCAAGTGTAATGCCCCACCAAGAAACCCAGGATAAATTAACCTAAAACATATAACTAAGTTTACAAAATAATTTTTTTCTTAAATGTTTATAAACAATAATGAATAATAGAGAGGAAGCGATAATGTAAAGTCAATTTGATACATACTCATATACACAATCTAATTTACATATTACAAATGTCAAGGGTTCCTTGACATAGAATTGCATAAATATAAATTAATCTATTAAGTACTATAACCATTCAAATCTTTCAGATAATGAAACTAAAGTACATCATCTCATAAAAGAATGTCCAAATACAATTGAACCAAAAGGTATACATGTG
Source organism: Chamaecyparis obtusa (assembly GCA_027943335.1). NCBI lineage: Eukaryota > Viridiplantae > Streptophyta > Pinopsida > Cupressales > Cupressaceae > Chamaecyparis > Chamaecyparis obtusa. Next base: position 69,046 of record BSBK01003378.1, on the reverse strand, counting down.
ATAACCCACATCCACTACACAAGTCGTAGGGTATGTAAATATAATCCAAGTACAAAGTACATATACAATAAATGAAAGACAAGAGCAAAAATCCAAAAATAAAATAATAAGGAACAAAGGAAACAAGGATCATTCAACACTGGTACAGGAATGTCAGAGTCTCAAATGGTAAAATAATAACTACCTTCCAACCTCATGGAAACCTATGGTTCCTCCCACCATCCTAAGGAGATAACATTAGACCCCACTCAGATAACAATACCAAAATCCAATGAGAATATGAAACCTACGAAAAGGATCCAAACAGATCTCTATCTCAAGAGGTACAACTCAATTATAGTGGAAATACATACTAAAATAGAGGTAACCATTACATGTAGGAAACCTAAGATGCATATGGGGAAGTGTCATCACATGAGTCAACTCTAGAGCTACCCTAGTAGCCTCTCTGGACTCTATTCCCCTAGTGACTCTATGTGGTATCAGTAAACCTCTCATATAGACAAAGTTACCAACTAGGACTCATCCAATTTACATAGGCAACCATTATCTTCTTACAAACCATCCTAGTTTGTACTAGCACTCAAGGTATGGGTGAGGCACATAATTATCCTTATAATATTTGTATCCCAATAAATTTATTAAGTTATCACTTATTAAGTCAAATTACAATGAGTTACCCTAGCAGCCTCTTAGGGCCTCGATCCCCATTTCAACTAGAGAAGAAAACCAATGACGATGTACTCATTGAGGACATCACAAATGGTGATCCTGATGACAAAGATGATGAAGATGTAAATATTTCACCAAATAAAGATGAAGCACTAGACACTGAATGTCTATTTACATCATTACCAGGTAAACTTCCTATACTTGTAGAAGCAGCTGAAATTTTTTCCCAAGTACAACCCGATGACTCAAACCTTGAGCAAAACAAAGACATCACAAGGGATCAAGACATAGAGAAATCTGCAGAAAAAAATGAGCCTACACAAATAGAGGCACCTTCCACTGAGAAAAAAGAAATAGAAGAAAGAAAGGAAACATAGGTGATCCCACTTGACACCACATCTGAGACTCCTACTATATCAACCGAGACTACAACTACTGAGGAGAAAAAGAAGGAAGAACATGTGTTAACCGGGAAGGATACTCCAAAATCTAGAGATAAAACTATTTCTATTATTGAGAAGAAATCACCTATAGCACTAGAGAAGAAGAAGAAGAAGAAAGGAAAAGGTTCGGTCACCCTAGATGAATTGATCATTATTCCTGAGTGTGACCTGAGGACCCTAAGCCCCGAAGAATTGAGTAAATATGGGGAATTATGTTCAAGAAAGGTAGTGCATGATAAGTTGAAGCAAGAACACAAATGAAAAGAAATCTTAACAGATGTGTGGGATATCCTCCAACAGGTAGTACCTGAGGTGAATATTGATGAGGATATGCCTATCATAGATCAACTTTCTACACTTACAAGGAAGATCAATGACCCGGATATTGATGTCGATAAACAAATTGAAGAAAGGGCAAAATCAAGGATTCAAAACAAATTAGCTGAGAAAATAAGCCTAGAAGTGGCATTGAAGAAGGTCAAATTATCTGAGGTAATCACTGAGATAAAAATCATCACCTAGTTAATTTGTCAATATTTATTGAAGCTTTGTACTACAAAAACCTTCACTATTGAAGTCAGTGAAAAGATCAAAGGATTGGAAGAAGAAATATAGTTGAGTACAAATGCAGCTATAACCAAGCCTCATGCTTTCTTAAAGCACATTCACTGAGTTCAGGAACTCCGACGGTTAATAGCAGATTTGAAGAAACAAGAAGAGCACATAATAGATCAGGTTACTGAGTTACAGATAGAACTCATACCATACCTAAAATTTTTTGAGGCACACATTGTCAAAGCTGAACAACTCGTTGCAACACCAGAAATTTTGGTGTTAGATAACATCTTTGACATGGATGCACAAGTCGGTCTTGAGCACATCACTCTCACCAACTTGAAAGAGGAATGGGACAACCTCTTGGAGTCAGTGAAGAAAACCCACCAGCATATTTTTGACAAGATGTGAGTATACTACTTAATTTTTGTATTTGGCATTACTATCAAAAAGGGGGAAAACAATGTATAAGTTGTTATGCCAAATATGTACATAGATGCTACGTATACTACATATTACCGAGAGCATGCACTCAGGAGGAGTACTTAGTACTTAAATTTGTTTTGATGTGTATATGTATATGGTGAAGATATAAGTTATATAGAAACTTTTGTCTATATACATTTGAAGTTTTGATACTAATGCCAAAGGCAGAGATTGTTATCTCTATTGAGCATTTAAGGTTGTCATTAGTACCAAAGGTTTGTAAAGATATTAGTTGGTCACTTACATTGAGCTAATTGATAACATGAAGCAGAAAAGACTAGTCAGTAAAGCTTATATACCATGCAACAGACAGTTTACTGAGCACCAACAGACAATGACACCGATAAACAGTAAACACCGAGCGTTGTAGTATACACCGAGTAGTTTACACAGTGTTTACCGAGGATCACAAGAAATGACATAGTAATAAAAATGGAACATTCTTCTATGCAAATGGTTACAATAGTTTATAAAATGTTTTACCAAGATCGAGGAACATTTAATGTAATGATATTCATTAAATGCAATGTATATCTTTCATAATAGTTGATCTAGGTTATTATTGTACACCGTAGATCTTAGGGTTATGATGGTGGTGTGTAACCTAATTTTGTTAAAGTGGAAAAAACATAACACTATATATTTGTGTGTTCACATTTTTGAAGTGAGCTGATATATGAATCACGGAGCACTTGAAGCAATTGCCTAACTTCAAGTCTATTAGTTAACATACCAAAATCGAGTACAGAGGAATTCAGATTGAGTAGAATCAGCAGAGGCTACCGAGCAGTTCAGAGCAGAGATTGATCACAAGTAAGGTGATATTTTATCAGAACTTATAGATTTGTATCAAACAATTGAGTTGTCATATAGTATATAATTGCCTATTGCTTTCTGACAATTGTAATATAGTTTTGGATAAACTCTCTTAATAGAGTAGACTTAACAGTCTTATGTTAATCTCTTAACTGAGTGCACACTTCATTAGTGTTGTTAAAATCCTATAACTAGGTAGATCTAGCCTTAATAGGAAAACCTTTTCTATCTGCAGTAGTGAAGAATTTGTGGGTGTCATCCCCACCACAGTTTTTACCTTCTAACAAGGGTTTCTGCGTTACCAAAATACTTGTGTCATGTGATTGTCATATTGATGTCATGTTGTTTACTTTTATAAGTTAAATGAATGATTGATACATGTAGTTAGATTCAAGTTGTTTTGGTCGGTTATCACTATTTACAGTTATAGATCTGAAAGGTTTACAAGTGAAGTTTTTGAAGGCACTAATTCACCCCTCCCCTCTCAATACCTATCTCTCCTAATTCCAACAATATATATCTATATCTATATATATATATATATATATATATATATATATATATATATATATATATATATATATATATATATATATATATATATATATATATATATATATATATATATATATATATATATATATATATATATATATATATATATATATATATATATATATATATATATATATATATATATATATATATATACAAGCCCAAGTAATTTCCATGAAATTATATATCAAATAAAAGTATAATTTACTAAAGGAATACAATGATCTTGCTTGGGAAAACCCTAATCACATTCTCTCCATATTCACGAGACATACCAAATTCAACATTCAACTTTTACATACAAATGGAAAACATGAAGAAGATAATCTTTCAAAAGAGAAATTACAAAAAGATTCAAAATCCTATCTCAATACATGCAACTGAATCGAAAACCAATTCCAAATTCTCCAAAACTTTCAAAGATTTCAACAATTTCTTTTACCAAAAATTGACCAAAAGAACTTCCTCCAAGACCTCTCTCAGTAATAATGAGGAAAAGAATTCTAATATACAAAACTCAAGAACTAAGACCGAAACATGCAACTCCAAAAACAAGATGAACTCAACTTTAAAAATAAAAAAAGAATTACTTAACTCAAAATCCTAGAAATAAGAACTCAACTCCAACATTATTTTTATCAACTTTAATTTATTAAGAGATTTATTTATTTAATTTCCCTCCACTTAAGTCACTTTAACTCAACTTGATTTTAAAAGGTTGAGTTCTAATTTTATACCTAAGTGCTTTTTAAGTTGAATTGTTTAATTTTAATTAATTTAAAATATCCAACTCAACTAATAACCACTTTACTCAAATTACACATTTAAATTTAATTTTTATTTAATAATTATTAAATTTCTCAATTAATTAATATTTGACTTTACGATCAATTATTTATTAAATATAGGTAATTAATCAATTCTCATTAATTAATTAACCTTATATTTAATATTTTAATGTATTATAAGATATAATTATTTAATCTCATTTAATTAATCTTGAATAATTACTCAAACCATTTTAACACAAAATCCACATTCAACCATATGACATGACAACATGTGAAAGAACCAAGTAAACCTAAAAATACAATAGTCATACTTAAGGAAATTGTTCACAAATTCACGTGCGATAGGGCATGCTCATCTTGGCAATTTGGGGAAATCAATGCCCAATACCTCAAAATTTACATAAAAGATGAGCATGTACATACATGTATAAATATATAATAGACAATGGTGGAGATCGACTGATCATGTGGATCTCACAAGAAAGTTACTACAATTTCATCCCTCAACCTTATCAAGCATGTTAAACAAAAAATTAAATCATACACTCTAACCATACGTGCATGCAAGTATGGGATCAGTAAAACCATAAATATAAATAACATCATCATATGTGGATAATCAACATGAAGAGTGGTCTAAAATAGTATGGAAAACTAAACTAAAAATAAAACTATGGGAGGGATATTACATGCACAACCATGTACACACTACATTTTATCAAGTCGGTATCATGTGGTATCTACCTAATAAGCCTTCTTTTCCAAATCTTAGCACAATTTGTATTGAGGAGATCTCGTTGCACATTCCAAACTTGTTTGATTCTTAAGTCATGCAAGGAAGCACCTTAAATTTCCTAAAGGAACAACCATTAAGGTTTTCATGCTCTTGTTGAATATTTATGATTTGGAATAGAGTAGATTTAGTTCTCTCCTAATCCATAAATATTCTATTATTTCTCTCCTTCCATACATTCCAAGCCATGAAAGGGAGAATTTAAGGCTAGATATTTTTTAGGATCAGGTGATTAATAGGAATACAAGTCCATTAGTAAATTTACACAAATTGAGAGTACTTGGAAGGACCCAATCCACATAGATAAAAGATACAATTGGGTCTCTGATATCAACACTAAAGGGGCAGTAGATAAAAATGCGACCAATGGATTTACTTTCACATTTACAAAGGATACATCTGTTGACAAAATGAAAACATCACCTTTTTAGATTATCCATTGTAATGATCCAACCATGATAAACCACCCAGCGAAAGAAATTCATTTTGGGAATAAGGTTGGGGATCTGGGAATAAGTTTGGGGATCCATATGTGTTTCCACATATCTTCAATATCTCATGTCTTATCTAACATCTTATAAGATGAGCTAACAAAAAAGAGACAAGAAGAGTTATGCCTCCATATCCACCTATTTTCAAGGGCTTCAAAGAAGAGAGAACAATCAAGTAGAAGCAAAACAAAAGACCCAAGGTCCTCTAACCATTTATTCTTAATCATATCGAGAGGATCTAGGTTCTAAGTTTTAATTTCTTTGAAGTTATTCCATTTAGCTCTATCTTCATTCTAGTTCACATAGTTCTCCACTCTAGTGCCAAGGTAATTAGTAATCTAGACCCTAATTTGAGATAAATAATTAACCTCAGCTAGGGATTTATCTTGATTCCAAATGTCTTATCATTGCCAATTATAAGTCTACTCCCACTCTTGAGATATTTTTTTACATAAAGAATACTCCTCCAAAGGGGGAACCTTTTCAATGTTAAAGATCATATAAAAAGGAGTCAATTTTTCCATTGCTAATATGTTTATCCTTCATTAACCAAACCCATTCCTTCTTATCTTCCATAAGATTCCATCCCATATTTGTCATAAGAGCCTTATTGAATTGTTGGATTTTCCTAACTCCCAAGCCTTTAATTTTTTTAGGAGTAAAAACCTTTTCCCACTTAACCAAAGCCATAGAGGTTTTCTCCTCAATGGCCTTCCAAAGAAACATCTTTTGTATTATTTCAATCTCATTAGCAACCAAACCATGAATTTTTAAAAGAGAAAGAAAAAACACTTGGATACTTTTCAAACATGATTTTAGTAGCTAAATTTTCCCTCCAAGGATAAGGTGTTTTCCTTTCCACCCAATAAGCTTCCTATGGAATCGCTCAATTAGGTTGTTCCAATATAAAGTTGGGGGAAATTTTGTAGTGAGGGGAAGACCCAAGTAGGAATTTGGAAGAGGTCAAGTTGACCAAGATCTTAGAGATTCTAGTTTGAAGGGTCAAGTTGACATTGAATAAGTAAATCTTACTTTTATTATAGTTAATTTTCTGACCTAAGATCTTAGTATAGGTTTCAAGGAGCTCCTTCCATTTTCTATCTTCATAAATATAGGCCTCTCCAAACATAATAGTGTCATCAACAAACTATTTATGGGAGAAGGGGTGAAGCTGAGAAGAAGCTCTCACACCCCTTAGGGTGTTAGGCTCTCTACATTTTTTAATATTCCTTCCCAATAGTTTAGCTACCATTTTGAATAAATAAGGTGAAAGGGGATATTCTTTCCTAAGACCCTTACTAGTAGAAAAGAACTCACTTGGGGAGCCATTAACTAGAACCAAGTACTCCATAGTAGAGACACAATTCATGATCATGTTGAAGAATTTACCTTTGAATCCAAACTTCTTTAAAACCACCTCAAGAAATTGCCAATCCACTTTATCATAGGCCTTAGATATATCAAACTTAAAACTATTTCTAATTACAATAATCTACTATTGATGTATGAGTATCTTGGATATTTAGGGGTTGGAGAAATTTCCTTGTGGTTTGGTTGATTTCCTTGTTGTTGTGGGTAGATTTCTAACATTTTGAGTGTGTTAGAGTTTTATGCATCTTGGACTAGAATGATGAGAAGGGTTTATCCCTTCTGGCTCATAGAGGCTATGTTTGTAATTGTACCTCTTCAAGTTGCATGGTTTGAGATATTTGGATTGATCTTGGTTGACTGGTTGTGTTCTTCAGTTCACTGGTTCAGTGGTATTGACTGATTGATTGTTTACAATGAAGATTATCACGCAATTGGTGATTGCTGTCTTCTAGCGTGTATGATCATGGATCATTATTGTTGGAGCTTATGTGGACCTATATTTGGGATCACGCATTCTTATGTTCCTTATGTGATTGGTGTTTCACATTTTGGGTCCGATTATATTTTGTGTGCCTATTCTAATGGTCAAATTGGAAAGATCTAGATTGTAGTAGAATATTCTAAGTGTTGTAAGTGTGTGGTGTGGATGTTGAGAGGATCTATGTGTGGCTGAAATGTTGGTTGGATCATAGTTGATGAAATGATTAATTATTCTAATTATTTGGGATCTAGGCCGACTTGGTCTATTACGTTTGCCTTAGGATGTGTAATATTTGAATGTCGACCTATGGTGGCTAATTGGGTATATATTTAGGATTTTTTGTAGTAATTTTGAGAGATCCTAAGATAGAATGGAGTAACCTTGAGAGGGTGAAGTGTAGCAGAGATTCAATAGAAGATCGCTCTTGAGGATGGGAAGATCAATTGAGGTTTGGAACCTTGTTTATTTTTCCTTTTATAGGCCGAAACCGAGAAGGCCTTACATCCTGACATGTTCCATGACATATGAATGTAATTGGATATTTACTTGGTAATAGAGGTATTGTTATTTGGTTACATCTTGGTATTTCTTTGTCTTTTCTATTGTGTTGTCTCTTTGTTGCAAGACTAGATATCTCTTTTGAGATCTCTCCAGTTTTGGACTACATCTAGTCATATCATAGCACGGTTTGATCTTGTGGTGGTGTGAATCCTTGCATCTCAACTTGTGAAGTTGCATATTTTTTGTTTGTGGGGTGGAAAAACTATAGATTTTCCCTGCATCATCACATAACTTGCACTAGGTGGTCAAAAAGGACTTCTTGTAGAAGGTTAAGTCATTGTGATGGTATGTGAGTTGTGGATCTTGAATTGATGGATCTTTGTTCCTAAGCTTTTGAATCTATAAGGGACATCTTGTGGGGTGGTAGAAAGTATATCTGACTTGCGCTTATTATGGGTTAGTGTCAGATGGTTGAAAAAGGGATTGTTGTTTCTATTACTAGCTAACAACCTAGGAGTGAGTTGAAACCCTTGAATAATCCCTTTGTTGGTGAATAGATCATCGAATCAAGGAATTTTGTGAAGATGTTCAATAGATCACCCAATGTGAGGCAGCTAAAATTTTGCAATCCAGTCTTCGACCAAAGGCAGTTGCACCTTGCGAGAGAAGGGAAGAAGTAGTTGTGAAATATTGACCAGTTGGTGGAAGATGTGGTCTTTAACCAACTTGAGAGGAAGCTGAATGAGATATATGGTAAGATTGAGAAGAATCTTGTAGAGATTAGTAGGTTCAATTGTAGTTGGCACTTACTAGTTAGAAATAAAGTTGTTTGGCTAGTGAGGAAGATTTTTCTAAATAGGAGAGGGAAAGTTAAGGTTTTTGTTATTGAAGTAAACCTTGAGGAAGTTGAGTCAGAACTTTTTTAAGTTGAGGTAGTTGTTTCTCATGATCATATGGTTGGATCTAATGTGAAACTTAAAGAACATCTTGTTCTTGTTGATGACATTTCTGGTGATGTTGAGGAGGTTGATGTTGCTAAATTTGGAATTGATATTCCTTTGACTGAAGCTAATAACCTCATTGAGGTAGTTGGGTTTGATGTTGATGGCAGTATGGGTGTTACTATGGCTAAGACCCTTTGTGATGTTGTTGTTAGAGAGTCACAAACTAACTTGGTTCATTTTAAGGATGATTTGTTGTAGAGATCACTTGAGGGATGTGAGAATGATATATTGATGGAATTGTTAATTAGTATGAGGGTTTGATGGATTGGGTTTTCATTTGTGTTGATCCTATTGTGGGTAAAGATTTGGAGATATGGTTTGTGGGTCTGTTGTTGATCATTTTATTTTTGATGCCTTGTGTTGAGGTTGTTGACCATTTTTTTGTAGTGAGTTGGTTTTCTAACTAGTTGGTTGTAGAGCATAGGTTTCTTATGTATGGATTGGAATTCTTTCTTTTGAGGATTGGGAAACTGATGGTCAAGATGAGGTGGAGTTTGGTTGTTCCTATGGGATCAAAGTGTAGGACACACTTTTCCATTAACTAAGGGTGTCTAATGCAGAAGAATCTTGGATCCTTGGAGGTTGGAATAATTTCCTTGTGGTTTGGTGGATTTCCTTGTTGTGGGCAGATTTATTAGATTTTGAGTACAATAGAGTTTTATGCATCTTAGTCTAGAGCGGTGAAAAGGGTTTGTCCCTTTTGGTTCATAGAGGGTATTTTTTTTATCACACCTCTTTAGGTTGTGTGGTTTGAGAGATCTGGATTGATCTTGGTTGACCATTTATGTTCTTCTATTCATTGGTTCAGTGGTGCTCACTAGTTGATTATTTGCGATGGAGATTACGATGTGGCTGGTGATCATTATGTTCTAGCATGTGTGGTAATGGATTGTTGTTGTTGGAATTTGTGTGGACCTATATTTGGGATCGTGCATCCTTGTGTTCCTTATGTGATTTATGTTTCACATTTTGGGTCCGATCCTATTTTGTGTGCATGGTCTAACAGTTAGATTGGCAAGATCTCAATTGTGGTGGAATATTTTGAGTGTTGGAATCATGAGGTGTGGATCTCGAGAGGATCTATGTGTGTTTGACATGTTGGTTGGATCGTACTTGATAAAATAATCAATTATTGTAATTATTTGGAATCTAGACAGACTTGGTCTATTACGTTTTCCTTGGTATATATGTTTGAATTCTAACTTATGGCGACTAAGTGGGTATATATTTAGGGTTTGTGGTTGTAATTTAGAGAAATCTTGAGATAGGATGGAGTAATCGTGAGAGGGTGAAGTGTAGCAGAGAGTTGATAGAATATCATTCTTGAGGTTGGGAAGATCGATTGACGGTCTAAACCTTGTTTATTTTGATTTTTATTGGTCAAAACTAGGAAGGCCTTACATCTCAGCATGTTGCATGAAATCTTAATGTAATTGGATATTTACCTGGTAATTCAGGTGTTGTTATTTGGTTACATCTTTCTATTTATTTGTGTTTTCTTTTGTGTTGTCTCTTTGGTGCAAGACTGGACATATCTTCTTAGATTTCTCCATTTTTAGTCAATATTCCTTGAAATGTTACGATGTTGAATGGTGCTAAGATATAAATCAATATCTGAATGATTGTCTACAAACTCTATAACATAGTAATAATCATCAAAATAATTTGTTTCAAGACAACCCTTGGTGTGAATTAATTGAGGAGTAGACAAATTTTGTATATAACTTTTCAATCTTGAGGGTTAATTTCATTTCCATGCTATGCACTATACCCCCAATAAATAAATGTTAATTTAAACATGTGGATAATACATGTCTAACTATAAATAAACATCAAATGTATGAAAATACATATCAATATAGATAAAATATAATTGTACATCTATAAGGGAATACATATGTTGAAAGTTAGATAAGACAAAGATTGTGGAACTTTAACTAATTTTGATGTTTTTTTAATTTTATTTCTATTTATGTTAACATCACAATTTAGAAAATATTTAAAATTAGGTTTTGTGAAGTCAAATTGATCTTCTATAATCTAATACCATAAAATTATGGAAAATTAGTTAACTTCATTGTTAGCTCATAATATTAACTAATGTGCATGTGAAGTTGATGAGATTTATTTGTCAAAAACTATTTCTTGTGTACACAAGTCAATTTGTTAACTTGAGAAGACACTTGAGAAGACCTACATACACTTTAAATGAAAAAGAAATATAAAGAAAAATTTTCATTTCTTTGTTTTTCTGAAGATGGAAAATCAGGAGGAAAATTAAGTTTTCTACAATATCTTTAGAAAGAGATGTCAATGGCAGTGATCTTGCCCTCAATTGACCTAAAATTTTATTTTCTTATTATTCATGGGTCACAATTACAACTATTTTAAATATAGCTCCCATACTAACTGTTATATGGTTCACACCATTTTGAATGGTGTTTCCTAGACTTGAATTTGGGCCTTCTTGAAAGTAGGTTATGTATCCTCTTAACCAAATTTATTGTTTGTAAATGTCATTTTTATTCATCTTAATTAATGGAATCTAACAATAAATATCGAGTAATTTCAATGTTGTGAGAAAAAGAAAATCATAGAAAGTTAAATTTGAATTGTTTTTTTTTAAATAAAAAATAAAAAATTTATTTTATCTTATAAAATTAGGAAATAATTAAGCCACTGAAGAGGGACATGGGGTAAGTCATTTTTTTTTTATTCATCCTAATTATATCTATAATAGAACCTAGAAATTGAATATCTAATAAAATAGACTAATTTGTTATATGATTTTTTTTGGAAACTTCTATGTGAGAATTATTAGTGGGGTATGTGCAGGATCATGGTATGCCAAAAAGTGATGATGTGAAAAAGAAGTCCTGATTTATAGGCTCTTTGAAAAATAACTATAACTTTCAAACAATATAACATTTTTAAAATCTGAAATATACATCACATTATATGCTTCACCAAATACAATAATAATAAACAATTCTTTCAATTTGATGAAGTTTAGACTAAGTTAAGGTGGTCAGACATGAGAATTTTTATATTCAGGAAATTTACTTGGAAAAAAATACAAAAAAATATACATCACATTCGGACATGAGTCTACTACTTTTATCTAGAATCTTATAAAAACATATTATTATTTGATTTTGTTTAATGTGGTCAAACATACACCTACTTGTTATCTTTCTAGTCCTGATTGATAGACTTATTGAAAAAAAGCTATAACTTTCAAACTGTATAACATTTTTGAAATCCAAAACATGTGTCACATTGTATGATTTTCCTACTACAACAAAAATAAAAAAAGTTTTCAATTTGATAAATTTTAGACTAAGTTGACGTGGTCAGACACGAGAGTTTTTGTATTTTGGAAAAGTTGAAGAAAAATAAAAATTAATTATTTACTTGGAAATAAATTACAAAAAAATATGTGTCACATCCGGACATGAGTCTACTACTTATATCTAGAATCTTGTAAAAAAAAATTATCATTTGATTATGTTTAAGGTGGTCAGACATACACCTACTTCTTATTTTTTCCTGAAATTTTCGTACTACTACATTGAAATTAAAAATTTTCAACATATAGAATAATTGTTTCTAAAAAAGTCCCAGTATCTTAGAAACTAAATTCAATTTTCTACAGATTCTCTTCTTACATATTTTTGATATAATATTTATAACTTGTTTAATTTTTTATGTCAACTTGCCTAAACCTAATTTTTTGAATTTTCATTGCCACTTAAGGGCCTAGTTTGGCATACCATGATCCTGCACATACCCAATGAGAGAGGAGAATTAGTGGATGTTAAATTTGATTTGAATTTGTGTCTATTGATCTTTTTGTTTTGCATGTTTAATTTTGATTTCAATTATTTATTTATTTGTGCTTACAATAAAAAATATATGTTGTTTCAATAACATAAGCACCATTAATAGAGTTGAAATTTTAGCATTTAAATTTATTTCACATATATAAAGATGCTTAGATGTTTTGATTGTTGATGCAGGAGCATCCTTGGTGTAAGAGCAATCTTGCATCACCCAAAAATATTTCTGGTTTTGTTTTCAATAAGGGATATCTTGTGTGGAGTTGCTATTTATGGAAACTTCCTATTTTCAGTAAGTTGGTCATCCGATCTCAGAATGTTCTGATTTCTTCCCTGGAGGTTCATTTTGGTCATATCAACCTGCAAGTAAAGTTTCATTGACAGATCAAGTCTAGCTTTGTAGATATTGAAGATTTTTGGTATTGGCAACATGGTACAAAAACTTTGAACTCACTTTTGAAGGCTTTAGAGGCCCCATATGAGGTCAAAAATTTGGGTGAGAGGTGCTTGCATGAGTTAAGCTTGTAGAGCACTTCGTGGCCTTTCCAGAATGGGGTCATAATAGTCAATCAGGTCAACTAGTGATGACTTATGGTCTTCAAAAGTTGGGTCACCTGAAATGGTGGAAAATGATTTTCCTTCAAAATTTTTGTTTGGGTTTTAAAAGTTATTTTGAGCTGACTTTGATGTAAAAGATTGTAAAATAAAATAATTCTAAGTTTAGTTGGCCTTGTTGGCTAAATTTCTGGAACCTTCTCGGGCGGTGGAAATTGCCTATATAAGGAAGGCCCGTAGTGTTGTCTTAGGGTAGTTTAGAATAGTTCGGGATAGTTCTGGGTAGTAGATCTAGGTAATAATTTGAGGCTTTGTCCTATAGAATATTGTAAGGGAATGCCCATGTGGCTTTGCATATTGTAATTCTGAAAGTTTGTAATTCCACATTTGTGGAGATAATAAGAAGCCCATTTTCTGTTCTTGCATATTGTTGTTGTTTCTCTATTTCTGTTATGTGTTTATGGTATTAAGGGGAGCACCCTTCATCAATTGTATTCCTTACATATTCTTCTCCCAATCAATGTATACCTTACACATTTTTACAACACCTCACCCTACCAAGACTGGAAATTCTAGCCATATGGTTTAGAACAAAGATTTCAACTTCACCAAAAATAAAAGTAATAAACTATAATTACATTTTATTAGCCTTTTATAAAAATATTTAAAATGTCAAAAATATATAAATTAAAAAATTGACATTGAAGAGAGAATCTAAACTGAAAACTATTTTCATTTCATTTCAAAATCAAAATTTTAAAAAATCTACCTAGTAATTTTCTAATTCAATTATAAATTAAAGCAATGAGAATAAAATCCATACATAAAAAGATTAACAATAAAACATAGTATAAATTGAGAAATATATAATAATAAAAAAATATTAATATTCTATCATGTCAATATCAATATTTGATATTAATTAATTCATAATAACGAACCACTCAAAATACAAAAATATTATACTACACTTGTATAATTCCCTACAAGGAGAAGTAATAATGTATTAATGCATAGCAAGAAAATAAAATGACGCATGAACAAGTGTTGAGCACTAGTAGATATGATCTGGCAGATGTGGTGTCATAACCAAAAATATCCTTCGTAATTTGCAGCAGGAATGGAGGATTTATCACCGACATTGAGGGGTAGGAATAATTTTTTTTTTCTTACCTTGAATCTTTGCCAATCTCCAAAACATGTTTTTCTAGTCTATTAACATGATTCTCCTAGTCAAAGCACATGCTTTCTTAGTCAATCAAATTTGAGTTATAAATCTACGAGCACACATATTTAGGAGAAGGGATATTTTTGTGCAAAAATAAAATATCTGTGTAGAGAGGGATTTAAAAGAGAAGTAGTGCATGAAAGAGGACAAAGAGTTTTATTATGGAAAAGAAGAGAGTTTATTTTAAGGAATAACAGAGAGTATATTTTATGAAAGAAGAGGGAGTTTATTAGGAGAGATTATTTTGAAGGAATAAAGACCGCCACACACAGAAGGAAGGAAGGAGGAAGAAAATTAGACTTGGAAGAGAAGGATAGAAGCATTGCCATAAATTCAGATTTCTACTAATAGAAACCAGGTTCTTTTATTGTTGAAATCATGTTTTGCCTAGTAAGCTGAAATTTTATTTTCAGTTTACACTCTGTGATATATATATATATATATATATATATATATATATATATATATATATATAAAATTTCTTTTGCATATCTGTCTTTCTTATTAATGATCTCTGGATTTATATAAACATATAGAGAAAGAAGAATTTGTGTATAATTCTTGAAAAGAAAAAAGAAAATATAATACCTTTGAAAGACATAGCAAGTGAAAAATGTTTATGCGTAGAATATGAATATGTAACCATTTTCATCGGTTTAAATGCTAGAACTTAAAAAAAAAAACTTTCTTACTATCTGGTTTATTTATTTGTGATAGAAACAAATTAATATTTTTTAAAAAGATGAACCATGCTAATTTTCTTTTTAGAAAGGATAAACTTGGATTTTAGGTTGTCTTTGTGATTGATCCATTTTGAAAAGGTGATATTAGAACCTTAACTATTAGGGAGAAAATTTATCATTTTAGAGGATTATAATGCTTAAAACTTAAAGATGCATAGAACTTCATATGGTCAAACATTAAACATGGTTTATAAGTTCAAGCTAACCACTTGGTTGAATAGAATCTAGTTAATTAAGTTTACCTTAGAAAGACTTCGATAAATCTTTTTGAATATGAATACCTCTGAATTTAGGCCAAGCTAGTTATGCTTTTGCAACCTGTCATTTATAATTTTGATTATGGTTAGTAAATCAAGGAAGGACCATGCTTATGTGTAGGCTTATTTTCATTATCTTCACATTGAGTGATTATGCATAGATAAATACTGAGTATGACTAAATGATTCTGTGAATATAATGCCATATCTAAATCATTACAAAGTACATACTATTGAAGATTATGATTACTTGAAATACTAGATAAAATAATAAGGTAAATGGTATTTGCATGTACTGAAGTATGCAAGCATGTTAATTTGTGTTCTTCATGTTTGAAGAAATAAAAGATCCTAAAGTAAAACTATTATGTAATTATATTGCCTATTGAGAACCAAGAGGATGGACTGTTTGTTAACCTTGCATTTAGATTGGAACTACGTATATGTTCTTTTATATTGGTTGGATACAAAATAAAAGAAAATTTTAACATGTTTCACAAGAAAGAATTGATGTTTCTAGTTTTAATATGTCGGAATGATGCATATGGTTTATCCATGTCTTAATGACAATGATTTAGGATATTGAAGCAAATCTTAGACATGTAAATTTGTTAGACCTATTTATGAAGTACCTGTTAATCATTATTATAGTTTATGCTTCTTGGATGAAATGAATTTTCTCTATGTGTATTCTTGATGTTTCTCCATGTACTATGATGAAGTCAAGTTATAAATATCATTTTAACTTAAAAAGATAATGGCACAAATATATGAGCTTGATATATTTTTGATAGTTAGGAAAATAATGTTGTTATGTTCCTTTATGTATGTCTAATGCACCCATGAAACATGATATACTATGTATTAAATGAGACTCTTTGCACAATCTTTTCCATATGTATGAAATGGAAGTAGATATACAAGGTTTGTTTTCTAGAAGTCCATGACATGTTATATTGGAACTTGATTGTGGATGTATCAAGTAGCACATATTCCATTACCCCTTAGTTTTACTTTGTTAGATTACTTCTAGTTTGGCTAGGTATCTTTCATGTCAGGAAAGATTCTGGGGAAGCGTTAATGCTTCGTGGTAGGGTGGAAACACATTTCCACAATATTCTCGCCCTCGCTGACTTTTGTGAATAGGTTTCTGAAGCTTCTTACAAGAAGGACTTTCTTTTTCAGTGTTACGCCATTTCGTAATCAACATCGTGGTATTTGGTAAATTTTGTTGTTTACTTATGTGGTTAATATGGAAGTACATATTTTGATCTAATTCTTATCATTTACTAATGTGATTCGGTAGTTGGTTGAAAATCTCTTGGGTTGTTACCTAGACATGACAACTAGTATTTGGTTGTAGTTGATGCGGCATCTCTTATTGTGGTTTCTTTAGGAGACTTGACGGATGGTCGACTTTTTGCTTATTGTTTTGGACAAAGGTATGATTTATATTTTTGATAGTTATGGTTATAATAGTACTTTTATTCCTTTATTATCAATAATATATTTGTATCTAGTCGACTTGTGCATTTGACCTTTGACTAGTTGACTGACTTCTTTATCTTTTTATGAAATTTGCTGATGCGGTCTTTGTGTTGAAAGTTCAGTCTTTACACGTGGGATGGGTATTGCATTCTACTATGCGGCCTTTTTCAAAGAAAGTCCACACTCATCACTCATCTTCATCTCTTCACACTTCATCCCGTCTGGAATTACCCACTCAAACGAATGAAGCAAAGATGCTAAAATGAAATGAATCATTTGGCTTGCCAATGGAAGCCCAGGACAAATTATTCTCCCCACTCCGAATGGAATTAACTCAAAGTTTTTCCCTCCATATTCTAATTTTCTATTCTCCAGCTCCAGAAACCTTTCCGGCATGAATTCTGATGGATTCTTCAACACAAAAGGGTCTCTTCCAATGGCCCATGCATTAGCAATCACCTGGCTATGTTTGGGTATCACTAATCCCTCGACCTCGCAGGAGCTTTCAGCTTTGTGTGGGACCAATAGAGGACCCAACTGATGCAATCGAAAATTTTCTTTCACGGCTGCATGGAGGTAAGGCAGACAATTTATGTCAGATTCTTCCACTTTCTGGCTGCTGCCAATGAACTCATCCAGTTCATTTCGGAGCCTCTTTAATTTCTCTGGATCACGAATGAGTTTTGCCATCGCCGATTCTATTGTTATAGTGCTTGTCTCTGTACCAGCAACAAACAATTCCTGAAATGAGAAAGCACAACAATTACAGATCTGCAAAAATATAATGAAATTGATAAACCCTTTTGTGTTTCATATATTTTGAGTACTCACAACAATCAAGGTTTGAACACCGACGAAAGTGAAATCTTCACTCGTGAAATCCAGCAAAACATCCAAAAAATTCTTCTCAGAGTCCTTACGCTGGATACTATTCCTTTTGGCGGCAAGCCTCTTCTGTATGAATACATCAGTAAATTCATACAATGCCTTTAAATCTTTTTCCATCTCATGAGACACCCCCTGGGGATCGAGGAAGCAAACAAAAGGGGAAAAAGTAAACCATATTCAACATTCCAGAGAGCTCCACCATTTTCCCGACGGTATCTTTGAACCCCACAGAAGCTGGATTGTGCAGATGAAATACACTTGTGCTAAAGATCATTTTTCTTAACAAATTGAGAGACGTGCAGAACACCGTTCTCCCAATATCCACAACATTTCGCTTTTCCTTAGAAATGATTTGAATCATGTGAAACACCTGATCTCTTCTGAGGCATTGCAAGGCTTCTAGTCTTTTGTGGCTGAAAATCTCAACTGTCGAAATGTGTCGCACATGGCGCCAGTAAGGTCCGTATTCACCCTAGATTAGCGAGGATTTGTGATGGGAAATGGACTTGGCCATGGCAGGAGAAGAGATGACCACTGTTGTTTTCATGCCCAGGCGGAGATACATGAGTGGGCCGTATTGCAGAGAAAGCGCATGCATTGACTTGTGTAGCTTTTTACCCAGCTGAAAGAAGTTTTAAAAAATAGGCCAGGCAGGAGGTCCAGGGGGAAGATGAAGTGTTTTCCTTCTCCATAGAAGACAAAATAGTAAGGGAGAAGCAACTGTGGGAAGGAGCAAAAGATACCAAGAAAACAGTGGAATATCCATATCAAGTATAAACAAGGCTATCGTTATGTTTTTGGGTTTAGTTCTCAGTATACACCATTTTGTAGTTAGAATAGTGTTATGGGTGGTTGTAATTTCCCACTCACCATATAGTATTTGTACGTTCGCACTAGTCATATAGTCTTTGCGCGAAAGAAAATGAAATTGGGAATGGGATCCACATAAATGGAAAAATGTATCTTTTACATATCCAATCTTTTTCAGTGGTCAAATCATCGAGGGGTGATATTTTTGCTTTAGAATTTATTTTCTATTATTGTTCAATTTTTATTTTTTTTCTTAAATTGAAATAAAGTGTTATACATACTCAGTAAATAGATTGTCAAGAATAGAAGAACTAATTTATTTAATTTGTTCAAATTAATGTAGTGGATGTACTCACTTGATGTCAAGTAACATCACCCCAAAAAGTTGTCACCCTATGTGAACTATTGTAATTCTTATATGATTTGTGGTTTCAGCATCATGTTGGCTTCTCGTGCAAAAGGTTACATGCCTACAAAAATGTACTCTTAGGTCACCAATCAATCAAAGGGTTGTGCAATGGGCATTTCTAGAAAAGCAAACAACAAACTTGAAAACCAATAATTTCATAAGAAAAGAACAATATAATATTAGTATTTGATCTCCTCCTAATCTGTTTGTAAATTAATAAATTTAAAATTAAAATTTAGATATAAGTAAAAACTATCTTTAGTAAATTTTTAGTAAATTCTATTTTTTTTCAATTTTTGAATTAAATAATTTTCTATATACAAAGTTATATTTTAGTTCTTTTTTGCCAATTTTCATGCAAATCATTTCAATTTGGACAATTAAAGTAAATTCTATTTTTTTAATTCTTAAATGAAACAAAAATAAATTAAGAATTTTTATTTGTTATGTTTAGAAAAATGTAATTTTATGAAAAGAAAATAAGAAGAAAAAAAATAATTTAAGTATAGAAAAAGCATACTGTTAAAGATTTAGAAGAAGATTTACTTAATTTAATCAAATATTTCTTCTAAAATTAGTTTTAATAATCATACTTTGTAATTTTAAAATAAATTTTTTTAATTATAAATATTTAAAAATTTGAAGTATTTTTTCTCTAATAACTTCTTAAATAAATTTCTATTATATGTAGACATTACTTTTAATAATAAATATATTTATATATTAAAACTTGTTTTTTATTTTTGAAATATTTTGTATATTATATTTTTTAATTTGAAAACCTTATATTTTTATAGAAATATTAAAAAATCTTTTTGATTTTTCTATATAAAAAATTATAGACTATTTGTTACTTTTGAAATATTTGAATAATCATATAAGTTAGTATTTTTGAATTTAGAAACTTATTTGAAGTTAGAAAGAACAATGGACATTCAAATAGATGTTAAAAATGCATGATAATTTATATTAAAGAAATCTTTATCTTTATTTTTATTATCTTTTATATTATTTATCTTTAAGAAAATCAAACATAACTGAAATCATCATCTTTTTTCAAACTCAAGGCAACATGTCCAATATATGTTTAATTTTACCCATACATTTTGATTGCGGCCAAAAAACCTCTTCTCCCAACATTCAAGTAATCTTCAAAAGTTTTTATATGTCCAAATTATTTCATTTGACTAAAATGAGCATAACCATGAGTGGCTCAATAAAATCAAAAAAGTTTAGCTCCATGTAATATAAACAATTATAAAGAGAAAAAAATTTATGAACCCACTAATATCAATATTCTAAAACAAAGATTTATGGTATACTTTAAATATGAAATTTGATGAATTCAACATATAAGATCCACCTTAAGAATCCACCCTTGACAAAAGGAGAGGAAAAGGAGAAGACCTACCCACCCCTGGTGGCTAATGCATTGGAAAACCTAGAGCGGGAAAACCAGGTGTTAGAAGAAGGTGAGATAGTCTCCCCTCTAGAGAATGAAGTGGTGCACCCTGAACTCAGTTCTTTGAAACCTCTGCCAATAGAGGATCCAAAACCCCTGCCAATGGTGGAGCCATTGGAGAACCCCCCGGTGGCCTCCCCAAAGATGAGTGAGCTTAGCCATATTGTGTTTGAACAGCCTGCCATTGTGGTTTCTCTTGAGCTAATATCCCCCAAATCTAATTCAAAACCTTCCCCATAGTTGGAGAAAAAGAACCACCCTTCCTCTTCCAACTCTCTAGATGCTAATTGTTGTATGGAGTAATATGACGGGGAATGGAAAATGCAAAGAAAGAAAACCAAGCCCAAGAAGGTGGATGTGGGGATGGTGACACCCAAAGGAGGGCCATCAGATCGCGCTAGGAGATCGATAGGGACTACAAGGGATGTTGCAGTAGGTAGGCATCAAACCCTGGAAACAAGATTTAAAAGTAAGAAACTATTTGTCTTTCTTGGAATGTTAGGGGTTTAAATAGCTCCCTTAAGAAAAGTTCTGTTAAACATTACATTTTTTTTATCATCAGTTGGATATTCTACTCATCCAAGAAGTTAAGATGTTTGCCAGTAATTTTGCCATCCTAGCTTCCAATCTTTGACCGGGAGTTGCGTTTCTTTACTCTGAAGCTTCTGAGGCTTTTGAGAGCATTGCTATGCTCTGGAACCCCAATACTATCATTGGCCACTAACTTGCCTCCTCTTTGAATTTTCTTGCCATTACTTTCAAGAATAAAGGGATTGAGTGGCTCCTATTCAATATTTATGCCCCTTTAATACTCGATCTGGCAAGGCTTCCCTTTGGAATGACCTATCTTTTTGGATAGATTAGGACACTTCTACTAATTACTTGTTGGTTGGTGACTTCAACACCCTTCTTTACCCCTCAAAAAAATGCAGTGGTGTAATGGATTACTCTGATAGTATGGGGGACCTGGTGGATTTTATCTCCTTCATTGGCCTTCTAGACATTGCTCTGAAAGGAAACCTCTTCACTTGGACCAACAATAGGAAAGGATCCCATCTCATCCAAGTGTGGCTTGACCATTTCCTTGCCACCACTTCATGAAACCTCTGCTTGACCTCCACCTTGTCCTCCCTCCAAAAAACTACTTCTAATCATAAACCCCTCCTTCTCTGTTGGTGTGACTCCCATAGGTTTGGCCCGACCCCTTTTAGATTTAAAATTATGTGGTGGTCTCACCCCTCCTTTAGAGATCAAGTGAAATCATGGTGGGCCACTAACATTAAAGGCACTACCATGTTCAAGATTGCCTAGAAACTAGAAATTATCAGAAGAGAGGTCAAGGGCTAAACTAAACATAATTTTAGTGATTTCCATAAAGAGAAAAAGGAACTGACTAAAACCTTAGAGTCCTTCTAGGCCTAGTTGGCTACAGGAAGCCCCCCACCCCAGATATAGGTGGAAGAGGAATCAGCTCGACACAAATGGCAAGAAAATCTAAAAAAAGAGGAAATCTACTAGAAGCAACAATAAAAAATACAGTGGCTTGCTGAAGGGGACAGAAACATAGCCTTCTTCCACAGGTCTGCCAGCAATCACAAAAGAAGAAACACCATCAATGCTATTAGGGATGAGGGAGGGAATGAAGTTACGGAGAAGGACAAAATCAATCAGGTTGTGACAAACTATTTAAAGGAATTGTATTTGAATGATGGACAAATGTGCCTGCTCAACACCCAAAATCAACTCCTGGAGCACATCCAAAGTGCTATAACTCATAGTGATAACGACTAGCTCACAGAACGTGTGTTCGATGAGGAGGTCAAGACTATGGTTTTCATTATGGGAGCCTACAAAGCCCTAGGACCTAATGGATTCCCCCCAGCCTTCTTTCAAGAATACTGGGATATTGTGGGACTTGATGTTACTTGTGCTGCCAAAGATTCCTTCAGAACGGGGTGACTCCTAAGACAACATAATAAAACCTATATTGCGCTAGTCCCTAAGCATGACAACCCCACCTCTATGTTGGATTTCAGGCCCATCAGCCTTTGCAATACGTTCTACAAGATTCTCACTAAGATTTTGGTCAATAGAGTGAAGCCCCTATTGGATAAGATTATCAGCACTACACTGAAAGGTTTTGTTCTGGGAAGGCAAATCCTTGATGCGGCCATATCCACTCATGAAATCATCCACTCTATGGACAAAAGTAATGCTCCAAGAAAAATTGGCTGGTGGCAAACTGGAGGCTAACGAAGACAATAAAGATCTCTTCATTTTCCTGTAGGAATAGTGGGCCATGACCCTGATGTCCAAACATCTGGGTGGGAGATCCTAGATGCTACTGTTGTCATGAGGTTTTTATTTTTGATTGGGCATGGCCCTAAGTTCTCTATGCTGGTTTCCTATTTTAAGGTTAATCCTCCTAGTTCATGGTCTAGCCCTACGTGGCATGATACTGTTAATTTAATTGTTACTACTTGCTTAAGATACTTTGGTTCAATCTTTTTGAAAAGAACTGTTTTGTTTGTTTTTGATAGAGACAGATTAAACTTTATTTTTCTGCTGATAAACTACTGATGAAATACTCTCAACTAGTGCTATTAATATGTTGTTAATGTGCTTCTAGTCCTCTGTACCACGGGCCAACACCCTCTTGCTAGTTTTATCTATCAAAAATATATAAGATAACATTTTCTCCTCTAAACTGAAAGAATCCATTTACTATGGCTATTGAGTGTAAAAATATAAAACATCAATGCAACGAGACATTTATCATAAGAGATACACGATAAATGAGTGACATACATGATAAATGAGTGTGAAAGAAGATGTGGAGCTGATATCTAATGTTACATCAATTTTTTTGTAGTCTCTATTTTCTGGAACATAATTAAAAAACTTCCTATTCTCTCTTATTTTCAAGGCTACAACTAATAATCAATGTCTTTGCAATTATGTAGTAAAACATATTTTAAAATTTGAAAACAATACTTGCCCAAAATAATTTTTGTTGTACCAATAATCAAACATTGGGTAAAATATTGGAATCAATTGTTCTTATAGAGATTACAATCGAGATGTTTTTAAAAAGAAACATAGAAAGAATAGAAAGAATCTATTATACAAGATATTTACAATATCTAGGAGACATTACAATATTTTACAGCGAGCCTATTGTTTTATATAAGAATGGTTTCCATTTAGTATGCATTTATTTTATACGATAAATTAAAATGTAAAAATATCATTCAAATAAATATGAGTTATTACAAAAGAGAAACATTAGTATGTTATATCGGGAATTATTTTAATCTCATACAAATAATAGATATATTAGATATTTTATGAATAAGTTATTTAAAGAATAATAGAAACTAACATTATAAAAAAACTATAATTAATTATTAACATTTTTATAAATTTATTAAAAGTTAATAAATAATCTTTAAAAATTATAATGTAATAATAATTGATTATTGTAATGTTGAAAACTTTATATTCCTACTAATTCTTAATTAATTTTATCTACTTCATTAATACTTATATAAATACTTATCTATAAATTTGTATAATATTATATTAAATTTTTTATATTTTTTTATTTACATTCATTTTTACTTTTCAATTATATGTTTTATATATTTACGCATATTCTTGACATCTATTGGTGTCAATTATATGTTTTATATATTTACGCATATTCTTGACATCTATTGGTGTCATTTGTTTTAGTTTAAGATCTATCCAATAAATAAAATCGATTATGTAAAATTAATCCTAAATTTTATGAACTGCTCAGTTTATTCCCACTTTAAACCGAGTCAATATATATCTTGCATAATTATTATTACATTTCTAAATTCATAACTTAACTCATTCCACTAAGCAAAGTTAAAGAAATCGATGTGAACACAATTTCTAAATTTGTAGGAACTTAAAATATTTCAAGTAAAAATCGGTTGGTAGTTGGGAAATATTCACATGTTTTGTCTCATCAATCTTCAATAATGTATGATTGTGGACGCGATGTTTCCGGGTATAAAACAAAAAAACAAATACATGCTACTTCACAAAAGCTACATCAGTTTTATTTTTCACATCATGTGCCCGATGTTTCCGAGTTTAAAAAATGTACTCAATAAATGTATATTTATATGTTGCTATCATTTATGTTAGATATTAATTTTTTTAAATTTATATCATTGGATATTAATATTTGGGTAATTCGAATGTTTAAAAGTAACACTTATGATGAAGAGGATTTATTGAAAATTAAAGAAAATAGAATGCAAAATCTTGTTCACAAATATATCTTTAGGAATGAAGTTCACAAGTTTAAACATATTTAATCTACAATATGTTAATTGAAAGGTTAAATTAGATTACATTATTGAGGATTGTAAGGTTGAATTACATAGATTGTAAGGTTGTAAATGATGATTGCAAGGTTAAATTAGATTACATTATTCAGTTTTAAATGTGTGCATTCTTGCAATAGTAGGATATTGACAATGTAGATGTGTTTAGTTTGCGAGATGTTTAAATAAGTGGTAATCAAACAAAGTTTGAATTCTAAATGATGTGTATGGTAAAAGTCAATTGAAAAAAGAATCAATGTATAAGTTTTTTTTCTTCATACATTTGAGGGTCCTTTGTTTGGTTTAAAATCTGATTTTCATGATGGCTCCGTGAGTTGGGTGTAAGATTGTTCTGAAATCAAATTTTATTATCAGAGCAATGTGGTAGAATTTGAGTGCTTTCAATTTTCAAATCAGTGGGATAATCACTAGGGGCTAAAAAGTGGCAATATGAAAAAAATGTGTTTTCTTCCCAAAGCATATGTATATCAAAGCATATTGCATATTCTATATTTTTGCATACAAATGGATATCTTATATGTTTAAAAAAAATTAAATATTGGATACATGATTTATTAATATAAAAAAAATATTATTTTTAATATTATATTAATAAAATGATATTTAATTTATATAATATATGTTAAAATATTATATAATTTTATATTATTATATGATGTATTAATATAAATATAAATATTAATATATTATAAGTTTCAATATTATTATAATATAATTAATAAAATATATTCAAATTATCATATAATTTTATATTATTATATGATGTATTAATATAAGTATTAGTATTAACATATTATAAGTTTCAATATTATTATAATATAATTAATAAAATATATTATAATATAATATATATATATATATCAATATATAATATTATTACAATATACTATAATAGTATTTTATTTATTTTTATCGATAAAAAGCCTAAGCCATGATTAATTTTATTAGTTATTTATAATATGATACATGAGTCTCCATTCAGTGTGGGCATTGGTAGGAAAGAATGAAGAAGAAAACCTACACTCTTGCCCGAGACAATTGTCTAGCATATTAAATATAGGGCATTACCTTATTTACAAATCTATTGAGATAGGGGCATTCCCCTATTTACATGAACTAGAAAGGTAGGGGCAT
Organism: Chamaecyparis obtusa; assembly: GCA_027943335.1. NCBI lineage: Eukaryota > Viridiplantae > Streptophyta > Pinopsida > Cupressales > Cupressaceae > Chamaecyparis > Chamaecyparis obtusa. The sequence goes on along the minus strand of BSBK01003378.1, from coordinate 42,892 downwards.
TCCCCTCTTTTTATGAAATAAGATAGAAAGATAGGGATATCCCCCTATTTACAATGCTTAAATTACAGTTTACATCATGAATTTGCGATGCCTTTTAAACAAATCATTGTACACTCCTATCTTGAATCAAGATGCTTTTTCAGAAACAATTATCTTTGAAGAAAGCTGAGGTAGATAGTCTTCATCTAGAGTTTCTTCTAAACTTTGTCCTGTTCAAACACTTGGCCCGACCTTATATACTTGTTAGCATAGTTTCTATAATACTAATACAACGTTATCTTTACCTTAGGACAGTTGGGAAATTCATATCATTTGATATATATATATATATATATATATATATATATATATATATATATATATATATATATATATATATATATATATATATATATATATATATATATAGATATATATATATATATATAGATATATATATATATATAGATATATATATATATATATATATATATATATATATATATATATATATATATATATATATATATATATATATTAAGATCATTTGATATTTGTATATGTTACAATGTAGTTAATATTAACAATCCATTATAAAGGGTCATGACCCTACATAGCATAAGCCACGTATGGTCATGACTCTTCAAGACATAACTATTCAAAGGATATAAATGCATATCGATGGCTGGTGAAAAGATCAATCACAATGGTAATCTATTTCACACAGCACTTATATATATTCTCTATAGAACGATCTTAATTTCACATCATGGTATCAGAGCCTAACCTATAAGAGACACAAAGATATTTATGCCTCCATGTTTGGTTCGGTGTTAAAGAAATAATGGATATTTTTCTTTTATTTTGTTTAACGTTTGGGCAAAGTTCATCATGCTTCCTGCCGAGGATAGGTCACCTTGTACTAGTAATCCTATTAGTGTACAGGTAAAAAAAGGATCACATTGCATTGATGAGATGCTTTACGTACCCTAAATCTATTTGGACATTTTCAAATTATCTAAGAAGGTTGCAGATGAGTTTATAGGATCATTATACTTCATATATCAAACTTCTCGATTCAGTATCCGCACAGTAGTACCTGATCCCTAGATTTTTGTTGTAGCTGATGGTTATTATATTTCTGAAGAGGTCTCCCTTTCTTGAAGATAGGTTAACAAATCCAAAGAATTAATAAATAAGGCAAGAGGACAAGAAGTATTTGAAAGGCAACAATATGTTTGAGTAATCTAGTAATACAAATTTTCTCAAAGATTATACAAAGAAAGAATATCTATTTGATCCATTCTCGTGCCGTATGTGACGATGTCGTGTATTATTCATGGCATCATGGAAGGTTATTCGTGTCATCTAACTTTGGAGTATCATGTTAAAGGAAAAGAAAACCACTAGTTTGTATAAGCCTACTAATTTATAAGAGGCAATTTGCGTAGGAATGGTAGATTCAATACCTTGCAAACATTCACGTGATCCCTAGTTCGTAAATAAAGTGTCCAAAAACACTCAAAATAATCCTGATCTTTACACCCACTTTGTTCAATGGTATTTCAAAATATAGAATGAATTATCACTGGCAATTGTAATGAAAGTTCTATTTTCCTTTCTCTGTGCAATCTGTTGTGTGGTCCATTTGTACATTAAAATAATTAGTATGTTTTTATCTTGATTCCACATTTTATATATGTTCCTTCCAGGACATTTGCCACCAGAAAAGAAAGCTCCTCTCTAAGCACCCTGCTATCTTCAGTTAAGGTATCATTTTCTTTAACTGGGCATATGATCACAGAACTTAGTGTCACAAACATATGTAAACCCTTTAACATTATTCATTCATCTCAAACAATGTGTTCCAAAATAATATACCATTTAGAGTTCTTGATAGTTTCTTCAAGGATTCTTCTGGATATATCTTATAATCATGTTATTAGATCCATCTTGCCGATAGCCCACATTCTGTTTCAAAAATTGTGGAATCGTTCTTATACTTGTAATTGAAGATTTATAAAGTCCTTGGTGGTGTGTAATCTTCAATAATCCTGATCCATTGAAATGATAATTTTAGGCCATTTTGTCAAACAAGTATTAGTATCTACCAAGACACAATTTTTGAGCCATTTAAGTTCAATGCTTCCGCATATTTTCTGTTCCAAGGATCATCCTTATTCTTATTACGAAATTTTGTTAGACAATTTACAGACATTATCTGTATTTTCATGTTGTAATCAGAGGCCAGCTTTGAGCATTTACATTAAAATCTCTCGTCACAAAATTGATTCGTGTGCTTCTTCCATACTCTATTCTAACTGATTGTGCTTTCAAAAGCATTTTACAACAGTTATATAGGCATTCATATATAGATCGAAGGTCTTATTTAAAGCAATATTATTGAATACATTAATAGTCATCATTAGAAACAAAAAATTGTCATTATCGCTCTAAGTGTTAAGAGACCATACAACATTCTAATATTGATAACTTTCAACATATTCGATATTGTCATATCAAAGATAGCGGAGTGAACTCCACCTTTGTAGATCAAAGATTATCCTTGCATAATTATTTCAAACATGGCAGAGACATCAGTGATAATCTTCACATTGATTGCCTTGCACTAAGTGTATATATATAAATCAAAATCATCTGCATATATATAAGTATTAATCAGACATAGTAGTGATATTGGTATTAATCATATAATACATGTGATATCAATTATGTATAAAATCCTTCTTATATTGAGAAATATTAATTATCATTATTCTTAGTGACTTTGTGGAAAGAATTCGAGATTAGTAAATATATTTGGTATTTTTCATAAGGAAGATTTCAAAGGGATTAGAGGAAGCACTCTAGGTAGAATGACAAATATCAATCCTTCTATTTATGCATAGCATCATTCGATGAAGTGAGAAGGATAAGTTAAGATATTGATAATGTGTGAAGTCAACATCTAATCGATAGATATCATAATGAGATGTCATTAGTAAAGAAGAAAATTAACATATGGATCAGAATGAAACCGATATGTTATGAAGAAGGACGATGGGTACAAGTATCATATTAATGGGCTCACCTTATGAAAGGAAATACTTGAAAATATTTAAAGTTTCAGGATGAAAGCAAATGAAATCCAGATTCAGAGGAAGTCTAACATCTTTAGAAAGGTCAAGAAGTTGGTGAAATTTGGCATCTAAGGAAACAAATGATTCAGTCAACTTGGACAAACTTGATCATATTGATTGAGAGGGATTTCACTATTGAAGGTAAAAATATTCTGAGATTATAGTAGTGGGAACTCATGGATAGAGTCGCCTATGAGATGCAAGTGGATAGAATCCTTGATTAAGGAATTCCATACATCATGAAACAACTACAACTCATTGAGATAAACATCATACTAGAGGTCTTTATTATCTTCCCTCAAGTCCAAGAGGGAGTGTTAATGTTGTGGCCTTGGAAAAAATCATAATACATCTTATGCTAACTGATGTAACCTTATGACTATTCAAATTATTCGTATTGGTTCTCGCAGGAAGGAAGGTATGTGTTTATAAGGAAATGTACCTTCATAGGATTAGTATAGACAATAAATAAAATAAAAACTAAATAAACCACAATTATAGCAACTATTTAGCAAATTTAAGATCAATTGAGCATCCTCTGGCTCTCTATCTAAGACTATTAATAGAAGCTCTTAGCCAGCTACCATTAATGATAGTCCTAGAATGAGAAATGATAAAGATTAAGCTAAAGCTAACAATTAGATCAAATTGAATGCTAATTAAGCTCTTAAAATGCCTTTCTAGCTATAAAATGGAAGAGGTTCTATGCAATTCTCAGATGTGTGGTTATGAATTATGAGGATTTTGGTCTTCCTTTTATAGATTTATGCAATGGTAGGGGGTGTGGTGTAGTTGATCATGATTAAGTCTTGAGTTGAGTTTTTGGTTCCACCCTTTGAAGACAATGCAAATTTTGTGTCCTCAAAGCTTGGGACAAGTAGACAAGATGAGTGGACAAGATTCTCTTTCACTTTGAGTGATTGAGATTGAATTTGGCTTGATCCATGTGAATGCCTTTCCTCAAATCTTATTAGTTGATTGAATTTCCTCCCTTTGTGGTTGTTGAGGGAAATTAAGATTTATTAATTGATTTAAATTGATTTCTTTAGCCATGTACCCCTTGAATGGGTTGAATTTGATTTAATCCAAAACTATACAATTAATTGATTTAATTGCACTTTGATTTGATTGTATTTGATAAAAAATACTCTCAATTTTGATTTATCTCAAATTAAGACTTGATTTTAATTTTGATTGGCTAATTATGCATTGTGATTCAATTACTTCAATTTTTTCCTAGATTTGCTTTAATTTAGTACTCAATTGTCTTTGTCCATTTTTAGGTGATTACAAATGCCCCTCTTTGAGTTGACATGCAAAGCAGGTCGATTCAAAGAATACTTTGATCTTGCTTGATGATAGGTCCTGATTCATTGATGGTCGATCTTTGATGTTCGTCTGATATCTTTCGATGATTGATCCTTGATTTCTAATAAGAGATTGATGCAGATTTTGATTGATTTAATACCCTTGATGCAGTTCTGATGATCGTTCTGATGATGGTCATTCTTTGATTAATCCTTGATATGATGCTTGATTTGATGAAATATTCCAATATGATACCTGATTTAATGATTGATTTCGATGCGATGCCCCATTCGATTGATTTACAAAATTTTTTTGATAAAAGCTTTCACTTTGATTTGATGATCGGTCTCTGGATTTTCAATGATGATCTTGGTGATGTTGATTTATCTGATGGTATGCCCCCCTTGGAAATGAAATAAAATTTTATATATGGTTGAAATCTTGACGATGTTGGTCATTTTACATTGATTAAATTCAAATTTGTAATGAATTTTATTTGTATTTCTGATATTATTGTTAGGTCAATTTGATTTCAAATGCCCCTATTTTAATTGATTTGATGATAAATTCATGTTCCTGGGTCAATTTTAGTGAAATCATCCTTTTTTAGGTCAAAGTTACCTTTGTTTAGGTCAAAAAGCTATATAAAGGGGTCAAAATCCCTTTTTCACTATTCATTTTCACTTTCACTTTTACCTTTTACTTTCTCTGCCTGCTTTGACTTTTCACGATGTCTGTCCCTATTCACAAGCATCAGTTCGAGAGATGCCGACGATATCAGCATCTTCCTAGTTCTGGACCTCTAATGAGTCTGTATACCTCTTTGTTTTTCCACTTTTAGCTTTTAATTTCAATTTTTTTGAAATTTTTCCTGGTAAAATACCCTTTTTTCCATTTTTTATTTGAATGAGCGCTTTTGCCCAATTAAATGGCACTTCCACGACCCGGTTGTGTGCTTTTGCTCACCAACTTTTTGCCCTTTTTCTGCTTTTACAATCTTTTGGTGTGGTTTTGATCTTATTTGCGCTTTTAAGATTTTAAACAATGCTTCTACAATATGTTAGAGCACTTTTACCTTTTTTCCACTTTTAAAGGATTAGGGTGCGCTTTTACAAATTTAAGCAGTGCTTTTGTATTTTTACACTTTTACACCATGAAATAACACTTTTTCTCTGCCAAAATTTTTCCAATTTTATTAAGTCCACTTTGGAATTTCTTTGACATCGTCGATCAGTTTATAGGTTAAGTTCCCAAACTTGCTCTTCTTAACAAGTTGTGATAGTTAGTATGAGTCAGTTATAATTGGAATAACATTCGTTAATCTAAATGTAGGTGATGGATGATGATAAAATTTCTGTTCTATCTGAGTAGAAACATGAAATTGATTGTGGTTTGATAGGTTTTACAAATTTTTGATTGACTCAAGATGGTCCAATTAATTAGTGATTTTCATTCTAATGTGTTTTCTCTTTCTTTTTGTAGACTGAGCTTGGGTCATTATGTATCTGTGGTGCGTATCCATTGTCATGGGGTATGATCACTAATTTGAGTGATGTTGATCGATGGCATATTAGTCTTTGTGGATTGTCCTTCCTCCTTTATCTTCCTTGATTTTGATTGAATCAGGGCCTTATCACTGCTATGGCTGAGCGTTGGCACTCAGACCATAATACATTTCATTTTCCCATGGGAGAGATGATGATTACTCTAGAGAATGTATATCATATTCTGCGATTGCCTACTCGAGGAGAGCTTGTCTATTATGACTCTATTTATGATGGATCAGCCTGTTGATGAGTCTTTGGAAACTGTACTATTGGTGATGCTCACATCCAGTGGGCTCAGTTTGTTTCATTCCCTATTTTACCAGCTATTCTTGGTACTCTGATTGGAGGTTTCCTTCTTCCTGATAGGCACGGGCATGGATTCTCTATTGGATGGGGTCCCATTCTGGAGGACTTTATGGAAGATCCTTGTCGGTTTGACTAGGGTTCCTGTGTGTTGGCATAGTTATATCATGAGTTGCACACAGTTGTGTATAGACATTCTACCGCTTTGATTGCTGGAGCTATCTTATTATAGCTTTGGACCTAGGAGCATATCCTAGTGACACATCTTGTTACAACACGAGATCATCAGGTAGGTTGGCCTTTTTCTTGGATGTATGATGGTATCATTATCTAGACCCATATGGGTAAGCTAGATTACTAGTGATGTAGGATTAATGATATGGATACCATTGTTTGGAGGCCCTATCTCAGTTGCGAGGCTTGGCCTGAGGATGACATAGAGCTACCTTATATGTTTTTTCCTCACTACATGATTGGAAGTTCTACATTTGTCATAGAGAGATTTTGCTTCCACAGGGTATTGCATCAGTATGGGTGCAGATAGTGTATGCTATAGGGAATAGTGATGTATACCTGTGTACAGGCAGAGAGATCCTTGTGGGGCCCCTGTGTTGATTTTGGCACTCCTATGAGGGAGAGTCGAGACCTATTGTATCTTCCTTGGTCTATGAGAGGACAGATTGCAGATGCGAGTATCACATATGACTATGGCACTTGGTTACATCAGTACCCATTTCCTAGATTTATAGATCCCGCAGAGAGGATTCCCACTATTGATGAGTTATTAGATGGGGATGATGGTGTTGGTGGATATGGTGGTGATGATGGTGATGATGGAGATGATGACAGAGGTGGTGGTTGTAGCATTAGGGGATGGCGTGGATGACATGGTCATCGAGGAGCTAGAGCAAGTAGAGTGTAGATGCCAGTGATTGTTGCTGCTCTGATTCCTCCTAGGGGTGATGATCAGGTGAGAGGTTGACGGGTTGATAGGGTTTTACATCAATTTTCCAAGGATCTAGTAGATAGGCCTAGGGCTAGGCATCAGAGGGAGATGGATGCAGATATTGCACAGGTACTACTTGATCAGGCATAGGGTCCTCCTGCTCAGTAGGTTATTCCTCCAATTGTTCCTCAGGCTCCTTCATCTCAGGCTCATGTTTCTGTTTTAATGCCTTCATCTTCTTCACAGCCATCATCTTCTCACTTTGTTCCATCTTTGGGTGATCCATCTTCTTCGGTGATTCCATCTACTTCTGTTCCTCCTCCTCAGTCTTCTGCGGCACAAACTTCTGCCCTAGCATCAACATCAGATGTGGTTTATTTGTAGACTCAAATTTTGGCGGTACAGTAGTAGGTTTCGTAGTTGAGCTCGATGATGCAGACTTTCATGGCTACTATGAGTCATCATGGTTTACAGGATAGTTCTAGTTAGCCTCTTGATAGTGCTCCAGGTCTTGATGGTCTTGATGGTCCTGATGGCACTGATGGTACTAGTGAATTCATTATTTGATCTATTCCCTGAGATCTTTTAGTTGTTTCATTTTCATTTTGATGATATATGATCTCCTTTATTATGATCGAGACATTGACCTCTTGTTGTATCATTTTTGATCGATTGATGTTGCTCATGTTAATACTTTGATAGTTGATGAACATTGATATTTGGATATTTCTTTGATGATCATTCATTTAGACTTTGATATCTTGTTGATTTCATGATGATGTTACCATGGACTCTGATACTCTCTTTGATAGATTTCACTATATATGATGTCATCATGTGTTGGATCTCTTTTTTAGATGTTTTGCTTGATATGTAGATCTATATGATTCTATTTCCTATATGCTTTATTTTTTTATGCTTTTTAGAATGCCATTTTTCAAATGTATGCATATGTCCTAATGATGCTTTTAATGATTGTCTTATGTATGACATAGAATAGATGAATGCAATGTTAAGTTAATGATTAATGATATTGATGAATGTATGCAATGGATACATGTAGGATGTTAGATGGATAATGAATATTGGATCTAATGGATGTTTTTCTTTTGATATGAAAATGTGATGGATATATGTAATAATGCAATGATCATGAGCCTTTAATTTTTAATGATATATGCAATATGGCTGAATGATTCTATCATGGATGATATGCATTTAATGTTGAATGATCCTAATGTATGCAAATAATTATTAACTAACTTAATGCAATGCAATTAATGAATGGATATTTAAGAATGAGATGAATGCAATCTTATGCATTTTAACAAACTTAATGCCATCTAGGTGAATGCTATAGATGTAATTTGATGATTATGCAACTTAATGATTCAAATGTTGTACACATTTAAATGAATGCCATGTTTAATGAAGATAACTTAATGCAACTTAAAAATGACCTTAATCAATGTAAGTGAACTAATGAAATGCACTTTGTTTTTTATTTGTTGTTTTATTTCCAACACACTCAATCTTATATAGTTGTTTTTGATAATCTTTTGATTTTTGGATTTGAGTACACCCCCTTTTTCATTTTCCTCTTAAAATTTAAGATAAGAAAGGAAAAACAATATACAATGCACTTAATCTAAGATGTATGTAGCTAACTATCATTATTCAAAATTTGGATCTTATAATCATCATTGAGCATTTTTGGATTCCTATTTTAGTACAATTATCACTAGTTCAACCATGATGATATGAATACTTTTTGCACCTCTTTCTTTGCTTTCCCTTCTCTCTTCAGTACAACTATCACTGATTGAAGCCAATCATTAGAGTGTGAATATCGATTTTGTTGGATTCTATGTTGCAAGTGGATTTTGGTATTATGATATTGAAGACTAAAATAGCCAAGTTATCCTTTTGCGTAAACAAGTAGAAATCTTAGTTTTATCCTATGTACAAGTCCTCGATGATTCTTTGATGATCATGTCCTTAGAAAAATAATACATGATTTAAAACTTTGATTTTAAGACAGCCATTCAAAAATCAACAAAAAAATCATCCTTTCATCATAGCTTGTCTAGTCTAACACTTTCATCGATTGTCTAGAAAGACATGATTTCATCAATTGAGTCAACACTTAGAAAAATTTCTTGCAATGTTTTTCAAATACATATTTCAAGTGTAGTTTCATCCATTTCATACTTTTAATCCTGATAAAGATAAGGTCATGTAAAATCTTGGATCAAATTTTGTGTTCAGGTTCAGATTAGATTAGAATGTAGATTTGATTAAGTGTTCCTCTTTCAAATTTGATGATTTGATTCCATGATTGAATAAAGCTTGTTTTGATGAATCTTTTCTCCTTTTGAGTAGATTGCCCCCAGTTTGAGATAATTTCATTTGTGGGATTTAGGAAAATTTGTAGATTAGGTGACCAAAATCTTGAGGTACTTGAAAATGTAACTGTGGGGTTTTATTATGCAATATATACAAAAGATGGTGAATGCAATATTTACATGGTGACCTTCTAGGCATGCGACTAACTTGGACTTTCAATGGCGCCTATTTACCAGGTTTTCACCGATTGAATAGATCTTGCTCTTTTTTCTATTTTTAAAGATTTTCTCTTTTTTTTTGCTACCAAGGTGCCTATTTGCTAGGTTTTCACCAAGGCACTTTTTTCTCTTTTTTTTTTGTGTTTTTATTTTTTCAATTTTTATTTTTGTTTTTTTTTTCATATCATCAAGGTGCCTATTTGTTAGGTTTTCACCAAGACAACATCTTTTTGAAGATCATATATGAATGTTTTTGCTTTCTTCATGCTCAATTTTCCACTATTTTTGTTCTTTTAGGCTTTTCAAATGTTTTTGATATTTTCAAGATCTCTTTTGACTATGTACAATAAATATGATGCTTCCCATTTGATACTCTTTATACTCTTTCATCTACCTCATGTATAGAACCTCTTTAGATGTATGCTATTGATAGGTTCTTGTAGCTCTTCTCCATCACAATCTGCTAGTTTGTAGGTGCCGGTCCCAAAATTTTCAGTGATGATAAATGGTCCTAACAAGTTTTCTTCCTAGTTCCCTTTCTTTTCCCTTTCTGCTTGATTATTGGGATTCTCTCGCAAAACTAGGTCACCTATTTGAAATGTTCTTGACTTGATGTGCTTATTATAAGTCCTGGACATTCTATTTTGGTATACCTTCAAATAACCAAATGCTTGCTTCTGTTTCTCATTTAGGAGTTCTAGTTCTTGAAGCCGAGAAAACCTATAGTCTTCCTCACTTATCAAGCCATGAAAAGATACCCTTAAGGATGGAAGTTCTACCTCCAAAGGTAAAACTTCTTCTATCCCAAAGACTAAAGAAAAAGGTGTAGCTCCTGTTGGCATTCTTATGCTTGTTCTATAAGCCCATAAGGTCGGGTTTATTTTGATGTGCTAGTCTCTACCAGAATTGTCCACTGTTCTCTTCAATATTTTTAAAATGTTCTTATTTGTTGCCTTGGCTTGTCCATTACCTTGGGGGTAATAGATTGAAGAAGAGTGATGAATCATATGAAACTTGGTACATAATTCCTTTAGGTCTTTGTTTTTGAAATTCTTTGCACTATCTATTATGATAGCATGAGGTATGCCATATCTACAAATAAAGTGATTGAGGATAAACAAAGATATTTGTTTTCCCATTGCAGTTGATAGGGGTACAGCTTCCACCCACTTAGTAAAGTACTCCATTGTCATGTTGATGAATTTATGACCATTCAAGGATTATGGATAAATCATACCTATTAAGTCTAGATCCTATTGATAGAATGAACAAGGTCTTATCATTAGATGAATCTCTTGTGTAGGCACATGTATCAAGTTTCCACGGAATTGACACTTTGGACAAGTTTTGGCAAAGTTACAAGCATATTTCTCCATCGTAGGCCAAAAATATCCTATCCTAAGAAGTTTCTTAACTAGGGTTAATCTGTTCGAGTGTGATCCAAAAATTCCTTCATGGATTTCTTGCAAGGCTACGTTTGATTGTTCTTCTTCTAAAAATCTAAGGAGCATTCCGTCTAAACTCTTGTGATACAATGTTTCAAAAATTATAGTATATTGGGCGGCTTGGTGAATGAAGCTTTTCTTTTGATTCCTAGTTTGGTCTATGGGAAGAATTTTATCTTTTAAGTAAGTGTAAATAGGTCCATACCAAGGTGATTCATGTGTAGTTAGCAAGAAAATGGTATAAGGGTGGGTAGGGTCAAACGCGGGTTGATCCACTTCTTCTACCAGGAATTCACATTTGGCACTCTGATCAGGGATTTGTAGAAGTGAAGCCAAAGTTGCCATTGTATCCATTGCCTTGTTCTTTTCTCTTGGCACTTTCTCAAATGTAATAAGTAAGAAATACTTCTTAAGACTTTCCACCATGTTTTTGTAGGGTACCAATTTGTCATCCTTGGTCTAATATTCTTTATTAACTTGATTAATGACTAATTGTGAATCTTCATAAACCTTTAATTTTGTCACTTTCCATTCTAATGCCAACTTGACTCCAATTACCAAAGCTTCATATTATGCTATATTATTGGTGCATGGAATTAGAGATTTATAGGACTTAGGAATAGTAGATCCTTGAGGAGTGATTAGAAGTATGCCTTCTCCTGATCCATGTTGAGTGTATGAACCATCAAAATATAGTTGCCATGTTTTTGCCTCAACATTTACAATCTCTAAGTCTAGGAATTCCACTTGGATGGGATGATCATCTTGAAGTGGTGCTTTTGCTAATTGTTCAGCAATGACTTTCCCTTTGATTGATTTTCTATCAATATATTCTATGTCGAACTCACTCAGTACCATAACCCACTTTGCTAGCCTTCCATTTAATGCTATTTTACTAAGTAGATACTTCAAAGGGTCAATTTTGGCAATGATCCTTATCTTGTGGGCTACCATATAATGGAGTAATTTTTGTGAAGAAAAAACCATGGCCAAGCATGCCCTTTCCATGAATGTATAATTCAGGTTGTATTTGACCAAGGTTCTAATTATGTAGTAAATTGCTTTTTATTTTCCTATTTCATCTTCTTGTGCTAAAAGTGCCCCCAATGAATTCTTCATTGTTGAAATATATAGGATCAAGGGCTTGCCTCTAATAGGTGGCATCAAGATTGGTGGGTTCATGAGATATTTCTTCAATAGATTAAAGGCTTCTTCACACTTTTTATCCCATTTGAAAATTGTATCTTTGTGCAAAAGTTGGGTGAAATTATGGCATTTTTCTGCTAATTGGGAGATAAATCTCCTAATGGATTGTATCCTTCCTTGTAAAGACCTCATTTAACTAATGTTTTTAGGTACTTCCATTTCTATAATAACATTCACTTTTGTGGGATCCACCTCTATTCCCTTTTTAGATACAATGCAGCCTAATAGTTTGTTGGATTGGACTCCAAATGCACATTTTTTTGGGTTAAGCCTTACTTTGAATTTCTCTAACCTTTCAAAAAATTTCACCAAAATTGGTAAGTGTTCTTTCCTTCAGTGAGATTTATCTAATATTTCATCCACATAATCCTCCATGAACTTATGCATCATATCATGAAATATTGTGGTCATCACTTGTTCATAGGTCGCTCGAGCATTCTTCAAACCAAAAGGCATGACATTCCAGCAAAATGTACCCCATGCACATGTAAAAGTTGTCTTATCTTGGTCTTCTAGTGCTATCTTTATTTGGTTATATCTGCTAAATCCATCCATGAGTGAAAACATAGAGTGTCCTACTATTAGGTCCACAATGGCATCTATACTCGGAAGTGGGAAGTCACCTTTAGGACATGCCAAGTTTAAGTCTCTAAAATTCATGCAGATTCTAATGGATTTGTCTACTTTTGATACTGACACTATATTTGAAATCCATTGTGCATAATCAATGGCCCTTATAAATCCAACCTTTAAAAAATTTTCTAATTCCACTTTGACAAGTAGTGCTATATGGGGATGCATCTTCCTTAGGTTTTGCTTAACAGGTTTGGCTCCTTCCTTGATATTTAGATGATGCATTATTAGATTTGGGTCTAAACCTGACATATCATCATAAGACCATGTGAATTTAACTTGGTTTTCCTTAAAGAACTTGATGAATTCTATTCTTTCTTCTCTAGATAGTGATGCCGCTGGGTGGATGATCTTCGACTCTATTTCTAATCCAATATTTATCTTTTCTGTGGGCTTGATCAAGATTGAAGATATTTCTTCATAATGTTATGCTAGAGCATCCAAAATCCCTTGCTTAGGTGCCTCAATTGGGTTTTCACCTTTGGAAACATCCTTTATTTCTTTATTTCTTTCTTTTGGATATAATGTTGCCACAACGTGGTTTTCAACACTTAATTCTTTTCCTTTTTAATTTTTTTTATTCTTTTCATTTTTTCTATGATTGAAATTTTGGATGCTCCCCTTGATCAATTCTTCCTAATATCCCATGATAGAAGAAGGTTCAACCGTGTTAAGGTATTGGGACACCGCATTGTCATTCAAGAAGATTGGAAGGGTAGTTGGCCAATGGAACTCCATTCAATTAATTCCGGATGTATGAGAGTTAATGGGTCAATACTTGGGTTTGTTTCAATGGGGTTTAAGGATAATACTTCATTAGAAGGCTCATACATTGTATTGTGCAAGTATATAACATGGGCTTCTTCTAAATGGTCTAAAGAAGGATCAAAGTCCTCCTCACTAGAATCCTCTAAGATTTCCCTTGGATAAAATTCATGTGCATTAAACCTAACGTTTGATTCCTCCATAGTAGGTCTCCATGAAGGTATGTAGGGTTCACCTACCCATTGATTTATCTCTATTTCTATACTTGGCACATCATTTAGAACCCCTTGACTTGAACTAGATGCTTGGTTTGAGATTGATTATGCTATTGGTCCTTTATCCTTGGTAGAAGTATAGGTATGCATAACATCAATACCCTTATCATGACATGACTCATCAGATAATGTCTCCCATTCCCACTCATTATAATGCTCATCACTATGAGATTCTAATTGCAATATTTGGCTATGAAGTTTGGGATAATGTTTTTGAGTGTATCCTTCTTCAAGATACCCTAATCCTATTTTCTCCTTGCTATCTCTCCATGTACTTTCTACTGGTTCAACAAGTCATTCATTCCTCATTCCTCATGCCCAAAGGTCCTTGACCTTTGTACCCCATCTTTTGCATGATTTGAAACCCTTTCCCATATTGATGTGTGGGAATGGTTATATTTTGAATATGTTTAACATGTGCACTTGATTCTTCATCTTTATATAACCAGTTTAGGATCTCATTGTCTTCTTCATCCATGGTGGATGATGTACTTTCCCTCAAAAAGTTATCATTATATCTATGGGGTAGATTTGAGGGTCTTCCATAGGAATTTGGTGATAATGGTAAGTCCATCATAGATAAGGAGTATTCACCTATGCCTTTTTTCTTGATCTTGCATTGCTTATCAAAATTCTTCATCATTTGGTCCATATTTTTTTATAGTGGGCCTCTTTGGTGTGCACTTGGATAGCTTTGGTATGGTCTTCTTTTGATTCTTTGATAATATTATCCCCATTAACCTTCTCTTTTCCTTTAGTTGATGTAGTTAGGTTAATGAGTTTTGGTGTGTCTTCAATAAAAATCTCCTCTTCCATCTTTTCTTTTCCCTTCAATAATGGGATGTCCTTGGAACTTTGTCCTTGCTTCATTTGATTAGGTATAGACCCTTTTTCATTTTGTGGTACTAAGGATTCATTGATAGGCTTGATGTTGTTACAATATTGGAAAGGTTTTAGGTCCCCACTTACCATTATCTCTTGCCCTAGACAAGGAAATTTCAGGCATTGATGATAAGTAGATGGGACGGCTTGCATCTCCTGAATCCATGGCCTTCCTAACAAGATATTGTAAGTCAAATTTAGGTCTAACACTTGGCATATGGTCTCTTTTTGCATGGGACCAACTCTTATGGGTAACACTATGACTCCTTTTGAAGCTCTTTCTTCATCATCGTAGGCTTTTATGGTTATCTTTTTCTTAGGGTCAATAGCCTCCTTAGAAAATCCTAGGGCTTTTACTAGGCTAAGGGTACAAATGTTTAGGCTAGCTCCTCCATCTATAAGGACTCTTTTCACCCTATGCTTATGAATCAAGAATTCTATGTGTAAAGGCAGATTTTGAGGATGGTTAAGGGACATGTCATCTTGTTCAGAAAATGATAAGAAATGGGGTGCAATTAGGTGTCCTACCATATTTTGAAATTTTTCTACCTCCAAATTTAGAGGAACATTAGTTTCCAATAAGGCCTTCTCCAAGATATCTTTATGAGTTGGTGATAATTTCAGTAACTCCAAAATAGAGATTTGAGCGGGAGTTCTTTGTAGTTGGTCAACCAAGTTGTATTGTTTTGATGATGAGGTTGAAGCTTGGTTTGATGACACAATTTTAGGAGCATTGGTAGGTAGAATAATTTTTTATGCTTGTCCCCTAGTGACAACATTTCATGATGCTTCTCTTAGATTATTCTTTACTATGACAAAAGTTATGGTATTATCCTCTTCTCTTAGAGTATTTATTATGTTATCATAAGTATGAGCAAAGTTCACTTTCTCACTTCCTTTTTTTTTTTTTGATTAGCATTAGATGACTCGCCCTTTTCATGATTCAAAAAGGGATTGTTGAAGGCTATATGGTTCTCATTATTTTGAGGCCCTTCAATTTTGATGGTTCCATTTTTAATTAAATCTTGCACCAAGTGTTTTAACCTCATGCATTCATTTGTTGGATGACCTCTATTTCGATGATATTTGCATTGATGAGCATCATTCCACCAATGAGGTTTAACTTGAGGTTCATAATCTCAAACGTCGGGTAATGTGATGATTTTGTCAATGACCAAGGTCCTTAATGCATTCTCCAAAGGTTCACTTAGGTAGGTGAATTTTCTTTTCTTATATGCGGAGTAAGAGGATTTTGACTTATTCCCATTAGCATTATTATTGGAATTGTTATTGGAATTATTGGAATTAAATGGAGCTTTGTTTGATTGATTAACATTATTTGAAGAATTAGCTCCATATGTAGGGTAAAAGGGGTTTCCTTTAAGTTGTGGGCCTCCACAACTCCATCATTCAGAAGGTTTTTATTGTTATTCTTTATCCATGACTTAGACTTATCATTGTGATTGTTGGACCCTTGATTATTGACATATTTAGGCACATAATTGTTGTTGTTGTTGGATTTGTTATCTTTAAATAATTTTATTTCACCTCTCTTGACCAATACATCTTCAATCTTGATCCTATTTTCCATGAGTTTTTCAAATGTTGGGGGACATTGAAGTTGTAATCTATAATTCATTTCCATGGTCAAATTATTGGTGAATATTTCCATCTTCTCCTTCTCAGGGATACTTCGTGGATACCTTGCAAAAATAGTCCTCCACCTTTGTAGGAATCCTAAGAAGGATTCTCTATCTTTCTATTTGGTATCACACAACTTAAGCATTGTGATTTCGTGCTCAATGTTGGGTAAAAGTACAAAGCTGTGTCACACTTTTATAAAGGAAAAGGTCAACAACACACAATTTTTTTTAACTTTAACGACATAAAAATGGCATTTATGTTTAAAATTTGGAGATGATGTAAACTAATGAAATGTGTAAAAGTGGATGAAGTTTATGCCTATAATTTTTTTAATTTTTTTTGAACAAGAATTCACATAGTTTTTAAATTTTTGAAGTCCATTTTTTACTTGTTGAAAAATGCTGAAAAATGAGGGTCTTGTTCGCAACAAAAAAGTATATGCAAATAATCTTTTTTTCCTTTGATTTCAAAATATGCCATAGATAAAATGTATAGCTAGTGCAAAAAAGAAGAAAAATTAATTTTCAATGTATATTTTCTCTAATATAACTACACAAAGTCAAACATACCTGAAATCGACAGTTTTCATCTTGCGTCAAATTTCCCCTATCAAATCTACACCAGTCAGAAAATAAATTACACACTCTTGAAGATAACTCTCTCCTCTAGTGTTAAATATAAATTTTCAATTTTTTTGATAAGCTTTACTATTTTTTTCTATTTTTGAAGCATCGTGTTCTCGAATGTTAAAATACCTACTTGCAGTATTTTGAAATTATAATATATTAAATCTAATTAAAATATTACAAAAATTATATGATGATAATCTTGACTCTGTGCTCTAAAAAAGGGTATTTTTTATATTTGTAAAAAAATATCATTAAAAAGAGTAAGAGTTATTGAAACATTGCTTTTCTGAAATAATTTTATTTCTTTAGTAATTGTTATAAAACATGCATTTAATAGATATTTCCAATTGGAAAAGGTGAAGAACTTATCTAACTTAGCTAGAATGAATCTAGCTAGACCATATGTTTGACAAAAAATAATTTTAGTTAGAAATACTCAAATTCAGCTATGCTGATAAGTTGTCCTAAAACGTGAGACAGCTTTGTGACACAGAATAATGGGTTACGAACTTGGAGGCTAGCTCCTCAAAGGTCTTTATGTCTTGGGGTAACTTAGAAAACCACTCCATGGCGGGACCTCCTAACCTCCTAGGAAAGAGTCTCATTAGGTACATATCATTGTGCATGAACTCAATGCTTAGGGCACAAAACTCTCTTAAATGATCTTGTGGGTCTGTTTTACCCGTATATTTATCGTACTTAGGAAAAATGGTATTAAAAGGAAAAGATACCATAACTAAGCTTTTATCAAATGGAAAAGGACACAAAGCTTCGATAGAAAAGGCCGTAGGTTTAGCCACCTTTTTCATGGTATCAATTTGTTCTTGGAAGGCCTTTATTTTCCTAGTCATAGCATTCATGGGGTCATCTTACTCTTGGTCTTTCTTAAGTTGTTCTATGTCGAAATCATGGGGAAGCTTTACTCCCGCTTGAGCTAGGTTTAGGAAAAATTTCTCCCTATCCCTATCTATTAATTTCTCCATGACTTCTAGGAATTCTACATCTTGGACAGGTTTCTCAACTTTTTCTTCAAGTGTTTCTTTAGGATTATGATTGGCATTTTTGATGTTATGATTATTTCCTGCTTGTTGGTGATTATGATATGCAGAATTTCTATCCATTTCTCCAAATCTTTGTTCAAATAAGTTTGCAAAAATTTATTCTTGATTAGAAACTTTGAAAAGACTTTGGTACTCAACTTCTTGCCCTTCATTTGCAACAAGAGTGCAATCTCCTTGTAAAGATACCCTATATGTGTGGGACCGCGTAGAAATTGGCATCCAACAAGGGTTTGATTTGAAGTGATCTTTGATTCAAGAATTGTTGATTTTAAATTGAAGAGATTAAAAATATAAGATGAATTTAAAATGGATATCTCTCTCACTTGTTTATGTATTTCAAACACAACAATCCCACATTCACTTGTCTCTTTTTACCCACTTAACACAAAATGTTTGATTTGAAAGAACATTGTCATGGGTTTTGCACAAAAAGAAACTTCAAGAACGTACCTAGCACAAGATTTGGTTTGTAAACATGGCTCTTAAAAAGTCGTCTTGCTATTTTATCAAGGATTTAATATAGATTCCATTCAAAATGGATCTTAAACTTTCATCCCCCAAGTATGTTAAGGGGCTTACCACCACCATGTTGGAATTAGGAGAGATAGGTACTGAGAGGGGACGGGTGAATCAGTGACTTCAAAAAATTTACGTATAAACCTTTCAGATCTATGACTGTAAATAGTGACAACCTTTGCAAAATAGCTTGTATCTAATTGCATGAATAAATATTTCATTTAACTTATGAAAGTAAATAACATGAAATCAAATAGAAATCACATAACACAAGTATTTTGGTAATGCATAAACCCTTGTTAGAAGGTAAAAAATGTGGTGGGGATGACACCCACAAATTCTTGACTACTGCAGATAGAAAAGGTTTGCCTATTAGGGCTACAAGTTTTGATCACTTTTGGTGATCTTACCCTGTTAGGAGTAACATATTAGATCACCTAGATCTACCTAGTTATAGGATTTTAACACTAATGAAGTGTGCACTCGGTTAAGAGATTTACATAAGACTGTTAAGTCTACTCTGCTAAGAGATTTTATCCAAAACTCAATTACAATTGTTAGAAAGCAATAGGAAATTATCTGCTAGTTGAAAACTCAATTGTCTGATACAGATCTATAAATTCTAACAAAATATCACCTTGATTGTGATGAATCTCTGCTTCTGAATCTGCTCGATAGCCTTTTCTGATTCTACTTAATTTGATATCCTCTATAATCTGCTTTGTTAACTAATAGACAGGAAAATGCTTCAAGTTCTCCTTGATACATATATCTATTCTCACATCAGTTCACACCAAAAAATGATGTAAACATACATTTATATAGTGATTTTCTTTTTTTGGTTTAACAAAATTAGGTTACACAACGTAGTCATAGCCCTAAGATCTACAGTGTACAAAAATGATCTAGATTAGACTATTACATAAGATATACATTGCATTTAATGAATATGATAACATTAAATATTCCTCAATCTTGGTAAAATGTTTTATGATCTGTTGTAACCATTTGGATAGAAGAATGTGCCATTTCAGAATACTATGTCATTTTTTGTGATCCTCAGTAAACACTGTATAAACTGCTTGGTGCATACTGAGACACTTAGTGTTTACTGTCTGTCAGTGTCAGTGTCTGTTGGTGCTTAGTAAACTCTTTGATGCTCGATGTGAAAGGTTTACTGACTAGTTTGTCTTGCTTCTAGTTACTGATTTTCTCAATGTAAGTGACCGACTGATATCTTTCATAACCTTTGATACTAATGACAACCTTGAATGCTCAATAGAGATAACAATCACCCCTTTTGGCATTAGTATCAAAACTTCAAATGTATATAGACAAAATTTTCTATAGATACCTTATATCTCTACCATATACATATACTTATCAAAATTTCTAAAATTCTCCCCCTTGGTGTATGCTCCCGGTAATATGTAGTATACATAGCATCTATGTACTTATTTAGCATATGTCATATACATTTGTTTTCCCCCTTTTTGATAATAATGCCAAATAAAAAAATTTAGTAGTATACTCACATCTTGTCAAAAATATGCTAGTGGGTTTTCTTGACTGACTCCAAGAGGTTTTCCCATTCCTCTTTCAAGTTGGTGAGAGCAATAGGCTCAAGACCGACTTGTGCATGCATGTCAAATATGTTCTCCAACACTGAAATCTCGGGTGTTGCAACAAGTTTCTTTGCTTTGACAATGTGTGCCTCAAAATTTTTTAGTTATGGTAGGAGCTCTTTCTGTAACTTAGTGACCCGATCTATTATGTGCTCTTCTTATTTCTTTAAATCTGTTATTAACCGCCAGAGTTCCTATACTCGGTGAATGTGCTTTGAGAAAGCATTTGTCTCAATTATAGTTGTAGTTGTGTTGACTTTGATTTCTGCTTCTAGTCCTTTTATCTTTTCACTGACTACAACAGTGAAGGTGTCTACAGTACAAAGCTTGAGTAAAAACTGACAAATTAACTGGGTGATAGATTTGATCTCAGTTATTACCTCAAATTATTTAACCTTGTTTATTGCCACTTCTTGGCTTATTTTCTCTGCCAATTTATTTTGTATCCTTGACTCTGCCCTTTCTTCAATCCATTTATCTGCATCAGTATCCCGGGCATTGATCTTCTCTATTAGTATAGCAAGTTGATCTATAATGGGAGTATCTTCATCAATATTCACCTCAGGTACTACCTATTGTAAGATATCCCAAACATCTGTTAAGATCTCTTTTCATTTTGTTTCTTTCTTCAACTTCTCTTGTGCTACCTTTCTTTGACATAATTCCCCATATTTACTTAATTCCTCAGGGCTCAGGGTCCTCAAGTCACACTCAGGAATAATTATCACTTCATCTAGGGTGACCAGCCCTTTTCCTTTCTTTTTCTTCTTCTTCTCCAATACTAATGGTGATTTCTTCTCAGTAACGACAAGAGACTTGTCTCCAGTCCTCGGAGTATCCTTCGTAGTTGACACAATTTCTTCCTTCTTTTTCTCCATAGTAGCTATTGTCTTAGTTGATAGAGTTGGAGCCTCAAGTGTGGTGTTAGATGGGATTGCCTCAGTTTCCTTTGTTTCTTTTGTTACCTTTGTCTCGGTGGAAGGCACCTCTGTTTGTGTAGACTCATCTATCTTTGTAGGTTTCTCAATGTCTTGATCCCCTATGATGTCTTTGTTTTGCTCGAGGTCTGAGCCATCAGGTTATTCCTATGAAAGAACTTCTACTTTATCTAGTGCATCCTGTGAGATACTTATTTCCTCCTTTTGTTCGGTGATATCAATTACCTCGGTAACTGATATACCAGAATCCTTTGAGTTCTCTATTGTACCATAATCAATATAAATACCTTTACCTTTGGAATTTTGTCTCTTCTTAGACAAATTTAACTATATTTTTTTCTCGGCTTGTTCTTTTGCTTTACTGATTGCTTTCCATAGGGCATCGCCAGTCTCCTCTACATCTGTCACATTTTCATCAAGTATCATCATGGCTTGGTTCTTTAAAGAAAATATCTATTGATGATTAGCCATGAGTTCATCAAGTTCTACTAGGCTTAGATGTGGAGCAGCCCAAACTAGAGATCTTTCTCTCTTTCTTTTCTTGGTTTCAAGTGCATAGCCCCATTTTTTATTGATCCTGTCATCCAAATCCTTTGATAATGAACAAGAAAATTGTTGGCAATTTGGATGAGCTGAGTACATAGATGTTGTCATTATGGAAACATATGATCCACATGAAGAGTGCAAAGGTTAGAGAGAAAGTATAGCAGAGCGCATTGTAAATTTGTCTAAGTGTGAGACAACATTTTCACCAGTGTTACCCAGACACAGTTTTTGTTTGTGATGTTGACTGGAGTAAGTTCAGTGATTTTTCACTTGAACATAGACTGTATGATTTCTAATGGTGACCCATCTTAGAGCGCAAGTTAGTACGACATGTACAAAATTAGTTATGATAGTTTTACCGGAGACAGTGTTAAGTCGACAGGACCGTTTTG
This sequence comes from Chamaecyparis obtusa, assembly GCA_027943335.1. Taxonomy (NCBI): domain Eukaryota; kingdom Viridiplantae; phylum Streptophyta; class Pinopsida; order Cupressales; family Cupressaceae; genus Chamaecyparis; species Chamaecyparis obtusa. The sequence goes on along the minus strand of BSBK01003378.1, from coordinate 20,548 downwards.
AAGATAGAATTGGTAAAGAGTTAAGGGATTATTTTGTTTATCAAAATAATGTCTTAAAAATATAAAGGGATGACATCCTAGATGTTAACCCTTAGATAAAGATATATGGAAGCCGACCATGTAAAGTTATTAGTCTTAATAACTTGTATATATGTAATTGTAAATTGTAAGAAGAATAAGAGGATGTCGTAATATATTGTAATGATATGATAAAGTGATATGATGTGAATGTAAGAGTAGCAAAAAGATATTGATGCAAGAAGCATAAGGTTATGTACCTTAATCCATTTTTGTAATCAGTATACATTGTACATTACTTGTTTGGGCAGTGGGCTCATCTGGTAATCAAATTTTGTATTGACAACTCCTAACAGGGTTGAGGCTTCTAACAAGGTCTATAGTCCCTTAATTAGGACTGATACACTATATGCTTGTAATAGATTCCTAACAAGGTCAATATCCTTAATAAGATACTTTTGATTAGTGGATCTTTGTGGGTACTATCCCCACCGGGGTTTTCCCTTGGCTAGGGTTTCCTCGAGAACATATCATGTGTTATGAGTTCTTTGGTTTTATTGATATGCATGTTGTTTAGCTTCTTATGTTATACATGTGTAAAGATAATTTGTTATATCCATAATTGGGCAAAAGATAAAATTTGTAGAATACTGATTCACCCCCCCCTCTCAGTATTCCCTATTTCTAACAATTGGTATTAGAGCTTAGTTACTCAGAAAATAATCATTCAAGGAAAGCCTAGTAGCTTGAGTAAGATCTCTATGGATATGGATCAACTACAAAAGAATCTTGAAGAAGCTCTTGAATAGATTGATATGCTTACTAATGAAAGAGACACTCTAAAAGGGAAATATGATGATGTAAAGAACCTCATTGAAAAATTGAAAAAGAAGTTGGAAGATCTGAAATCTGAAAAGGAATCCAAAATTCTTATTGAAGATTGTGATGACAATTTAGAAAAAGAAAATGTGATCCTTAAGCATGAACTAAAGATAGAAAAATTGAAATTAAGTTTCAAAGATGGAAATAGCAAGAATGAAGAAAATTTGAGATCTAAGAATGAAAAGTTGAAGATTGAAAATGAAGAACTAAAATCTAAACTTGGCAATGTAACATCTGAACTTGAGAAAGTCAATTTGCAGTATGCTGAACTTGAGAAATGCAACAAGATTGTGAAAGGTGAACTAACTCAATCCAAATAACAACTTGAAAGGCTATATTCATATAGTGAGAAGATCAATGAACAAGTATCTTTCGGGAAACCATCCTATGATAAGACTGGACTTGGATTTAACATATTTAGAACAAATGATGAGAACAAGGAACTCGATCTGAAAATATCTGAAAGTCTAGATGAGAAGAAGTCTCATGAGATCAACAAATTAGAAGAACCACCTAAAGGAGAAGAACCACCTAAGCAAGAAGAATCACCCAAAGGTATGCAAAGAGAATTCAAAGGTAGATGTTTTGGCTATAATACTATTGGTCATATAAAGAGAGATTGCACAGGTAAGCAATTTAAACCTCTTAATGGTTATTTTTATAATTGTCATGGTTTTGGACATAGAGCTATTGAATGTAGAAAACCTAAATTTATTGAAAACAATTATGGTAGTAGAATGTTTAGGAATACTAACAATGTAGATAAGAGACCTACTTAAGATATGAATAGAAGAAATGGAGTAGTATGTTATAGATGCAACAAGGTTGGACACATTGCTAGAAACTGCAGATCACAAATCAATCAGCAAGGACCAAGATATGGAAATAATGTAACTATTTGTCATATATGCAATAAGATTGGACATACAACAAGATTTTTCAGAATGAACAATGGAGTTTTTCATCCTAACCCTAACCCTAGAAATCATGAAAGAAGAAATGAAGATACAAGAAACAGACAGAAAGGTTGCTATAGTAATGTAGATGAAGTGAAGTTTGTTAAAGGCATAGATCAAGGAGACATATTCAACATTGAAGGTAATTAGAAAGGTGAAGTATCAAGTGGTAAGAATGAATCCTTACCTGACCTATTTGGAAGCAATTGATTTATGAAAATTATAGTAGATTAGGAACTTAGAATTAGTGTAGAAGTAGATTTATGATGAATTAAGTCTTGCATAGTTAATGTAAGGTAGTTTATGATGTAATGATGCTATGGTTAAGAGCACAAAAGAAAATATTATGTTTTGCGAGATCGCAACAAGTTTTAAGTTTTTGCAGGTTAACAGAAACAACTTTTTGGAAAGAAGCGGCAAAAGAATTGAATGTGATGCCAGACCTAAGTGAGATTGAAGTAATTAAAGGTTATGATCGATGTTATTTGATCATCAAAGCGAGTTGAAGTGTTTAGGAGAGAAAAGAGTAGTGATTGGAAGCATTTTGCAATGATTTGGTGAAGGATTTGAGCACCGAATCTACGCAAGTCCTAGAATCATGAATTTGAGGTATTTTACTTGGCAGATCTTTGAATCGGTATAAAAGAACTAGAAGCAATCATGGATGTATCTTTAATTCATAATGTCAGAGACAAAAATAGACCTAGAATGAAGAGGGAACCAGTAGAACCCTTGGAAGAAGATAACCCTAGTTTAGCATTATCATCCATACCAAACAAAGTTTTGCATTTGGAGAATGTGAGAAGTTATCTTGGATGCAAGTTAGAAACCATCAGTGATAGTGATTTTACCAATGAATATCAGAAGATTTACAATCAGGATATGACATTGAAATAAGGATACGAACATTTGAAAGACAATGAGATTGTTAAGAATGCATTCCAGTATGAATTTGACAATGAAGAATGCACTAAGATTATTTTGAGCAGAATTCACAATGGAAAGTTTTGGCTAGAGGATAGAGTGATAGACATTATAGCTGACTTGATTCATGAAGTCACTGGACTATCTAAAACTGGTGCTATTCCTTTAATGAAAATAATATGAGGAAAATAGTCATGGACAACATAGAATCAACCTATAATGGCAGAGGAATTGTGATTAGCAAGATCAAACAACATGATGTTAGATATTTATGCAAGTTTCTAACAACTAAGTTTTGCACAAATTCTAGAGAAGATGACTGGCAGCTGGAATGGTACACATAGCCTATTTAATGTGTATTGACAAGGTACTAGTTGATATGTGTGAAATTCTAAGAATACAATTGTTTGAAAACTTGGAGAAGATTAAGAAAACTAAGTATGCACAATTTAGATTTTCATCCTTAATCACATACATGTTTTTTCACCTATTGAGAAGATTTCTGTACACCATTGCAAATGATTGGAATGATGGTCAATCTACTATGGAAAGGATAAATAAAGTATATATGAAACATTTTATTCACAAAGTGAATGAGATTGCTATGTTAGTGATGAAGAAATTTTGGAAATTGGTAATCCGTAGATCAAGGATTCCACAGTCTATTGTGGAGAAATATAAAGATGATATATGTTTTATGGTTGACACTGACTTTACCTATATTGAAGTAGTGGAGCCTAGAATTGAGTTCATAGACCCTATTGGCTATGAGATATTTGAGATAGAAATAGAAGAATATGTTGGCAAGTTACTTAAGTGTAAGTTGGACACTCAGTGCAAAAGGTTTGGAACTTTTGAAGAGAATTTCAACTCTGTAAAAGCTATAATTGAGGAGAAGCAGTCTAAGAAGAGAGTTGACAGCACTATAAAGAAAATATTGAAAGATTCAGGATTGACACAGCATGAGTTTGAGATAGCAAAGAACACAGTAGTAGCAATCAGAATGAGTGAACAGAAAGAAGTTTTGTCTGCCCCACCAATTGTAGTACAATAGAAAGAACCTCAAGTCAAGGTGAAAGTAGAGGAACCGGAGATGGATGAAAAAACAAGCAAACCTACTAGGTCTACCTCCTCCACTCCTAGCAAGAGAAAGAAAGAAATTGCTACTGGACCTAGTAAGAGGCAGAAAATTTTGGTGCCACCAGTTCCTAGGAAAGTTGAAATAATTAAAGATGATGACACTACTTTGGTTAAGAAGAAAGCTTGGAAACCTAAAGTTGAAAAGCTTAATGAGCTGATTATTGAAGATGGAGACTTTACCAGAATGAATAAGTACTATAGTTTTTATGATTATTCAGATAGACTTAACTTGGAGAATGCAATTGTAAAGCATATGGTTTTTGAAAATAAGAAGTTTGGCACTATTCAGGGTCAGATACCTGATGACTTGTATAAAAAACTTGTAAATAGAAAGAAGAGAGCACAACTAGAAGACACTTCTATCAGAGAGAATCTAGTAAGAAAGCTTTGTGATGTGAGAGATGCTGTACACCTAAAGTAGATATTGAAGGCCTTAAGCACCCATCTGAGAACCAAAAGGAGAACCATTCTAATTATGGGAGGTAGATATGAAGAAGTTAATTTTGATAGAGAGTAGGCAATAATCAAGGTTATGGCAGAAATTGTTGGAGAACCATCAATTGCGGCAGATCAAGCAGGTGAAGAAGAACAAGAGGACATTCCCTCTCCTCCAGCTATTAGCATTGAAGATGAATCAATGAATGTAGAAGGTACAAAGGTCACCTTGGATACTGATGACAATGTATTCAAGAATTTAGGAAACATTGTTGACAATTCAGCTCTTGATGAACCAGATACAGAAGTAGAGCAGACACAAACCACTATTGAAGAACCTAAAGAAATAGAGATTCAAGCACCTATTCCTATCAAAGAAGACATCAGTCTTACTCCTGAGAATAGAAAGAAGAAGGAAATTGGTTCTTTACTTCAGGATTTAGGAAAAGGAGTTGATGATGATGATCAGTTGGAAGTGATCACTTCTTTGAATAAGATTATTGGCAAGAACAAGAAAGTGAAGAATCTTGAAGGGAGTCTGAAGGAACTAACTGAGAAGTTACAAAGCATTGTAACTACACAAATTACAAAGGCAGACCCTTTGGAGAAAGCTAAGAAGGTAATGAGCACTTTTGATAATGAATTCACTAATCTATCTGATATTTCAAAAGTGAGAGCTCAAGCAGCTTATGAAGTTGAAATGCTTTTGAATATTAGCTAGAATATCAGGAATGATATTGACAGTCTTGATATCTGGATCAAGGACTTGAGAAAGCATTTGGAAATAGGAAAATCTTTGTACATAGAGTGTACAAAATTAGAGACCTTAACAGTAGAAGAAGATCAGAAGATGAAGTTGAAAGAAGCAGAAATTCAGAATGAATGTAACAATCTTTCTAGCCCTAATATGAAGGTATTAGATATTGAGAAGAAAGTTAGGAAGCTTTATGATGAAATTAGAGTTTTGCAAGATGAAAGGAATAGAAAAATGAGAAGATTTACTCTTTTGAGAGAGCACACTTCTATGAAGTTATGCGTTATTGAAGAATAGTTGGAAGAATGTCTTTCGACAAAGACATCTTTTCAGAAGTTTAACTTTGAAAACCTTCAAGCATGTCAAATAGCAACTTATGGACTAAGCACTTTACTCAATGTGGCAGATTCCATTAAGAAATCATGGGAGAAGGAGATAGAAGCAATGAAAGTTGATTTTGCAGATTGTGTTACAAGCCTACTGGCTTTGCAATAAGGAACTAAGGTATAATCTTTTTTGTGACACAATTTTGTAGCCCTCCCTACTTTATTTTTCCATTGTTGTCAAAGGGGGAGAGATATAGAGCAGAAAATTGTTGTATATGATATGGATTGATACTCTTTGGGGGAGTATTGTATTAGAAATTATATTTTGAGGAGTTATAAGGATAGTATATGTATATGTTATACTATGGTCACAATTTTGAGACAATTTTGAGATTTTGAGTTGTACACTTAGCCAATTTTCTCATATGTTGCCACCAATGACAAAGGGGGAGATTTTTGGAAATTTGGCTGATCTAAGTACATAGATGTTGTCATTATGGAAACATATGATCCACATGAAGAGTGCAAAGGTCAGAGAGAAAGTATAGTAGAGCGCATTGCAAATTTGTCTAAGAGTGAGACAACATTTTCACCAGTGTACCCGGACATAGTTTTTGTTTGCAACATTGACTGGAGTAAGTTCAATGCTTGTGCACTTGAAAATAGACTCTATGATGTCTAATGATGACCCATATCAGAGCGCAAGTCAGTACAGCATGTATGGAATTAGTTATGATAGTTTTACCAGAGACAGTGTTAGGCCGACAGGACAGTTTTGAAGACAAAATTGGTAAAGAGTTAAGGGATTATTTTGTTTATCAAAATAATGTCTTAAAAATATAAAGGGATGACATCCTAGATGTTAACCCTTAGATAAAGATATATGGAAGCCGACCATGTAAAGTTATTAGCCTTAATAACTTGTATATATGTAATTGTAAATTGTAAGAAGAATAAGAGGATGTGGTAATATATTGTAATGATATGATAAAGTGATATGATGCGAATGTAAGAGTAGTGAAAAGATATTGATGCAAGCAACATAAGGTTATGTACCTTAATCCATTTTTGTAATCAATATACATTGTACATTACTTGTTTGGGCAGTGGGCTCATCTGGTAATTAGATTTCGTATTGAAAACTCCTAATAGGGTTGAGGCTTCTAACAAGCCCTATAGTCCCTTAATTAGGACTGATACACTATATGCTTGTAATAGACTCCTAACAGGGTCAATATCCTTAACAAGATACTTGTGATTAGTGGATCTTTGTTGGTACCATCCCCACCAAGGTTTTCCCTTGGGCAGGGTTTCCTCGAGAACATATCATGTGTTATGAGTTCTTTGGTTTTATTACTATGCATGTTGTTTAGCTTCTTATGTTATCCATGTGTAAAGATAATCTGTTATATCCATAATTGGTCAAAAGATAAAATTTTTAGAATACTGATTCATACCCCCCTCTCAGTATTCCCTATTTCTAACAAAAATTCCAATGGTACTCTTTTGAATTTTATCATCATTTGGATGACTGCCTCTTCCATCTTGGTTTGATCCTCATTTGACATCTTGTCAAATCTGCCTATTTTTAGATCAGCAAGGTCTTTGTTTTCAATTATTTGTTAGATGACTTCATCTATGGTCCTTGCCTTGTTGCTGACCACCTTGAATTGATTTGTGTCATCTTCAATTTTAGTATCTTCAAGGTCTTCTCTTCCTCTTATCAGTCTTCTCCTTTTCTTTGGTGCTTCAGCTACTACCTTGGATCCTTTTGAAAATCTTTTAGTTCAAACTCTTCTTTGTGAAATCTTCACTCTTCGAAATCGTAATGTAAAAATGAACTATCTTTCTCATGTATTTATAGAATTTTCAATATTCCCGCTCACACTTTCATGCAATAAATGCTTGACCTAACTTTCAGTACGAAACAACTGTTAGCTCAGTGACAACTAAAAATTTTATCCACCTGGTTAACATAGGATTTCTTTGTCAGTTTGCACTATTGTCCGGTTAACCTTGTGTAGTGATTATGGATGGGTAACCAAATCTCAACCTCTCTTTTATTGACTATATAACATTGTTAGATCATAACACATAAACCATAATGAATCTTTATTTCTAGATTTGGTATTTGTACATCATATATAAGGAACTGCATGTAAAATGTGATCATTATGAAATGCTAGTTCCATACATACCTATATCACCTTAAGTGGAGGTACCGATGTCACCCAATCTAGTGGATGAGGTTTCATTGACAACATTACTTGACTCAACATTCTCATTAGATGCCTTCTTCCACATAGTGTTCCTTAACTTTGTGATATCTGCAATAGTATATCCACTCTCAAATACATGATTTTCATCTGGTGCTTGATCTTTGCAGTTCTTTCTTAAATGACCGACTCTATGATAGTGCATACATGCCATTCCAGTGCTTGTCTAGTTTCTTGATTGTCCAATCCAACTCTTTCTGTAACAATTTACTGCAATGTGTCCATATCTACCACAAGCAATATAGTTAGCCCAAGTGTTATAATCCCAAACATAAGAGTTACCTTGTCTCTTCCATTGATAGGGCTTTACCTATGTTTTCTACTTAGGAGTCCATACTTGCTTCATCTTTGCCTTACACTCTCATGCAGTGTGTCCATGTTTATTACAAGTATAGCATATTTTCTCCACAGTAGTATTGTTAGCAATATCATTCTATTTAGCTCTACACTCATAAGTTGGATGTCCAAACTTACCATAGTAATAACAATATCCATTAAACCTAAGAGTGACAGGAGGTTTACCTTGTGCTTTTCTTCTACACACATTAGTTGTATGTCCCGGTTTGCCACAATGATAAAATGCCAAAGCTTTAGGTTTCTGATTTTGATTGTTGTTGTCTTGTTCATCTTGTTGTGATGATTATCCTTTGCCAGTGTAGCCTATACCAGCTCTACTCCCAAATATTCTTTGATTAGTTAGAAAGTCATCAATCTTCTTAGAACTATCCTTAGCCAATTTCTTCATTTCATTATGTTGCTATTGATTTTTCACATCATTTCTTATTTTTTCATTCTCCTCTCCGAGTCTTGCAACATCTTCTAGTCTTCCTGAAAATTCTCCATTCACTTGGTTTACTTCTTGATTCAAAGTCATCATCTGATTATATATTTGGAAGTGATGATCAGTGAGTCTTTGAATTTCATTCTCTTTAGCTTGAAGTTGTTCAGTCATCTATCTTTGGTCATCAATGGCTAGATTCCTTTCTTTCTTAGCTTGTCTAGAATTGTTCATTATTTCTACCATTCTCACCATCTGAGATTCTTGACTGATTTGTAGTGCTTTCACTTGATTAGTTAAATGTTGATTCTTTTTAGATAAATCAATGATTCTATTTTTAGATCCATCAGAGATGCTTCTAGAACTAGATCCAATATGATCGAACATTTCATCAATAGATTCTTCATGGTAACCGATCTCATTTTGTAGAATAGCTAGGTTATTCCTTTCAACTAGTAATTTCTTCAGTCCTTCCTTGGCTTGCTTGTGTTGTCCAATAAACATTTGCATTTGTATATTTTTATTCTCAATAGTCTTATCAAGCTTATATCTCTCCATGGCTTAGATCTTTACCCTTTAGTGGTTAAATTGTTCAACAAGAGAAATGAGCTCTGATACCAATTGTTGGAATTAGGAGAGATAGGTACTGAGAGGGGAGGGGTGAATCAGTGACTTCAAAAAATTTACTTATAAACCTTTCAGATCTATGACTGTAAACAATGATAACCTTTGAAAAATAGCTTGTATCTAATTACAAGAATCAATCATTCATTTATCTTATGAAAGTAAATAACATGAAATCAAATAGCAATCACATAACACAAGTATTTTGGTAATGCAAAAACCCTTGTTAGAAGGTAAAAATTGCGGTGGGGATGACACCCACAAATTCTTCACTACTGCAGATAGATTTTTCTGTTAGGGCTACAAGTTTTGATCACTTTTGATGATCTTACCCTATTACGAGTAACATATTAGATCAGCTAGATCTACCTAGTTATAGGATTTTAACAACACTAATGAAGTGTGCACTTAGTTAAGAGATTTACATAAGACTGTTAAGTCTACTCTATTAAGAGATTTTATCCAAAACTCTATTACAATTGTTAGAAAGTAATAGGCAATTATCTGCTAGTTGACAACTCAATTGTCTGATACAGATCTATAAATTCTGACAAAATATCACCTTGATTGTGATGAATCTTTTCTTTTGAATCTACTCAGTAGCCTTTTCTGATTCTTCTTAATCTGATATCCTCTGCAATCTACTTTGTTAACTGATAGACTTGAAGTTAGGCAAATGCTTCAAGCTCTCCTTGATACATATATCTATTCTCACATTCATTTACACCAAAAAATGATGTAAACATACATTTATATAGCAATCTGATTTTGTCGCTTTAACAAAATTAGGTTACACAACATAGTCATAACCCTAAGATCTACGGTGTACAAAAATGACCTAAATCAAACTATTACATAAGATATACATTGCATTTAATGAATATCATAACATTAAATATTCTTCAATCTTGGTAAAACATTTTTTGATTTGTTGTAACCATTTGCATAGAAGAATGTGCCATTTTAGAATACTATGCCATTTTCTGTGATCCTTGGTAAACACTGTATAAACTGCTTGGTGTATACTGTGATGCTCAATCTTTACTATTTGTCAGTGTCGGTGTTTGCTGGTGCTTGGTAAACTATTTGATGCTCGTTGTGAAAGCTTTACTGACTAGTTTGTCTTGCTTCTAGTTACCAATTTTCTCAATGTAAGTGACCGACTGATATCTTTCATAACCTTTGATACTAATGACAACCTTGAATGATCAATAGAGATAACACACTGGTATGTCAGAGTTTTGCGCAATCTGTGAGGACTACTCGAGGAATTTCAAAAATTTAAAATCATTGTGTCACACACACCATTAAGGATATATGTTTTTCATTTTATAGTGGGTTGGATTCTCATAGCAAAAGCAAGTGTATCCCACTTTGGGTTGTCCCTCACACCGGCCTCATTAAGACAAATTCTCGAGAGGCGAGCCCACTAATATTCTAGCATGTTCATGTAAAGAAAGGAAATGGAGTTAAGAATAAGTTTTTGGGAATTTGGTTCACCAAAAGGTGAAGAGAATATCCCTAACTTTTCCTTAATTTCCCAAACACAATAAATAATGTTTAATTTCTTTCACGCATTACTAACTATAGAGAATTGAGTATTTCTACTCTCTTCTACAAACAAGGGTCTTTGATTTTATGTTCTTGATTCCTCAACCTTTCTTCTTAATCAAAAAATTCAACACCTTTGGCATTTTGATTCACTAGAAGAAGTGAAGATCATAGGCCTAAATGCTAAACTTTCCAAACAAAGATAGGTTGTTTTGTAATTACTAGATTTTCAAATGCTCCAATGCCACAATTTAAGGGAAAATATTCACTAGTTTGAGGCTTACCTTTCCTTATAGCTAGCATAGGCTAGGGACATTTTTGAGTGATTTTTGTCATTTTTAACATTACCTTGGCTATAGTTCCTTTCCAATGTGCTTTTACTCCAACGAAGTTATTCAACAAAAATAGAAACAATGAAGGAAACCAAAATGAATTTGAAGAAGCAAAGTTTGAATTGAATCTTAAAGCCTTATTTGCAAATTTTAAGAAAAACTTGAACTAAGGTGAGAAAATCCAATTAAGTGATACAAACTTAGTTTTATAAGCTTCTACAATTTTAAGGTAGTTTTCATAAACTTGATTTTCTTCCTCTTATGATTCCTCAAGAACTAATTTGATGTGCATAAAGTTCTCCCTCTTGATTTTCCTAGCCAAAGCCTTCCCTTCTTGGTTAAATCTATTGTCTGGTTTCTTCGCTTTTCGGTGATCAAACATCCTACAGATTCAAATATATCATTTTACCATCGTCAAATTATGCCGATTAACAATTTATGCAAAAGCACTCCTGAAATGCTTAAAAGTGCTATTTTATTGCTTAAAAGCACTACTAATCTGATTAAAAGCGTTGTTTTAACTCTGTCAGAAAACTCAAAAGCGCACAAATAACTTGTAAAAGTGCTATCAAATTGATTAAAGGTGGTAAAAAGATAGCAAAAGCACGCAGTAAACTAGTAAAAGTGCTCAGGAGTTAGGGAAAATGCATTGCAAATCCATGCAAAGGTGTTGTTAGAATGATAGACAGAAAATAGAAAGTGTGAAAGCATTGTGGATCAATGCAAAGGCACACTAATTTGTCATCAAAGCACCGAAATAGTTCTTGAAAGCAACATTTTATTTGTCAAAAGTGTCATTTAATCTGTCAAAAGCATTATTTTCTGAAAAACCCAAGAGTTAAACATATGCAAACTTGACAAAAATAAGGTAAAACCAAGCGTTTAGTAAAGTGAAGCATTCTACCCCATGGTGGGTGCCATTTTTTGTACAAGGAATTGTACCTTCATAGGATTAGTATTGACAATAAATGAAATAGAAACTAAATAAACCACAATTATAGCAACTATTTACCAAATTTAAGATCAATTAAGCATCCTATGGCTCTCTATCTAAGAGTGTTAATAGAAGCTCTCAGCAAGCTACCATTAATGACAGTCCTAGAATGAAAAATGATAAATATTAAGCTAAAGCTAACAATTAGATCAAATTAAATGCTAATTAAGCTCTTAAAATGCCTTTCTAGCTAAAAAATGCAAGAGGTTCTATGCAATTCTCAGATGTGTGGTTATGAATTATGAGGATTTTTGTCTTACTTTTATAGATTTATGCAATGGTAGGGGGTGTGGTGTAGTTGATCATTATTAAGTCTTGAGTTGATGATGCAAGGGAACAAGAGGGGCCAAATAATGGCACACCCTAATGATCCAAGCCTACCCAACACATGCGGAAGCAAACAAACACAATAGTGAGAGAGAGAATGCATAATCTTTCATATATTTTCATCATATAGAACCATACATGCTGGGCAGTAGGGCCTTCCTAGTTAGGGCTAGCTATTAAAATGAAATACAAAAGTCCTCAAACATGCGAGGATCTACCAACTCCTATCCCCCAAACTACCTCCTAAACTCTAAACCAACAACTACATTTATACAAGAAGATATCAAACTGAGTTGGCCTTCAAATCCATAATTAATGGAAGGAATAGTTAGATCTAGGACCACACACTTCCCAATGATGGATTCCAACATTAAATCCATGATCCAATAGAAATGCACAAGTCATCCATAATAGACACTAAAACTAAACCTGTCGGTGAGCAAGATAACCGAATAGCAGACAAGCAATGTTGAGCACTAGTGAAATAATCGACCTTCCAGGAGATAACCAACCAGACTCGGTAACCAAAGGAAATCAACCAACTACCGACCAACTCAGTCAAAGTAGGAACCGAGCAACACAGACACACTCCAAATTATTTTTGGTGATACAGGATTGCCAAGGACCCAAGGTTCTCTTGCATCAGACACCTAGGGTTATTTTGAAATGATTCTCTGAATCATTTGGTAGGTCTCATCCGAGCTACATCTAACTCAGACTATGAAATCCATGAACTGTCTTCCATCAGTCTATTCTTCCACTTTACTAGATATTCTATATACTGTTTTCCTCTTGTATTCTTGCCAACTCTTTCCTTCAAAATATGTTCAACTTCAGCATTTTGCTTCTTAGGATATTTTTTTGGTACTATCACTTCTTCATCAGGTTCATGATCCTCATACAAATCAGCAATGTTGAAAATAGGTGATATGTCCATGTCATCAGGTAACTCAATCTCATGCATTTCCACTGTCAAATTTCTTCAAAATCTTGCAAGGTCCAAACTTCTTCATCTTCAACTTCCCATATGTTCCAACAAGAAATTGACTTTTTTTCAAATGAACCATCACTTCATCACCAACATAAATTTTTTTATGTCTCCTTGACCTATCATCTTTGTCTTTGTATTTCTCATTATTGTTGTCCAACTTTAGCTTCACATCTTCATGTAATGTTTTCATGTACTCAGCAAAATTTACTCCTTCAACACTTTTCTTATTCTCATCAACAATGTCTCTCAAATCAGATATTCCTCTCGGTTGTGTGCCATTCAGAATCTCAAATGGTGTTTTTCCATTAATCATTTTCAAGTATCTAGATTGTTTTATTTTTATGATTACAAAAGTAAATAAAAATTATTTGATGTATTCCCTTCATGATCATAACAAATATAAATGTTACATACCTCTCTATGTTTGGTATTCATAGCTTGTAAGGAACATGAATTTTGGACCTTATTTGTAATAAGGTCTCACAGGTTGTATTATGTAGGGTTAGATTATGTCTCAAAAGGGAAAATATATCATAAATTCTTTCTTTCTTTTTATACTAGTTACGATAGATAGGAACTTTGATATTGTGAAAGGACGTGATAATCTCAGTTGGTAAAACATGCAATTTCATAATATATTGATATTAGTGAGTAAACATGAATACCTTAGAGTTTCGACTTGATAACAATAATTTTTATGTAATTTCAAGTATCTTGTTAACAAACTTACTGCATAAAGTGATAGAATCACATAGTTAATTCTTTTTAAAGGTCATTACTAATTGAACTGAGTTAATCTACACTAAAGTTGTAATAAGATAGAATTTACCAAAACTCTTGATAGGAGAAGTATGTGTGCAGTCATTAAATGAGGTTCTAGAATAGTAATATTACAATTCTGTTAGCTAATGTGCGATATATAGTTCACCTTCCTGACTTCCAAGAGTAAGTCGAATCTTAGTGGGGGAAGATGTAATACCCCTCTAACCCTAATATATGTTTTGTTTTTCTGAAAGAATTAAGATCTTTCGATGTTTTCTTATAGCTTAAGTTGTACATAATACTTGTTTGATCTATTCCTATAGTTTGTTTATAATAATTTCGTAAGCTAGTACTCAAGGATTCTAATATCAGACATACTGTCTAAATGTATCATTTTTGTATGTATTTATCTCTATGTATGTATTGAGTACCTTCAAGACCTTTATGAATATAGTTAGGATGTTATATGATATGTACTTGATAGATATATATAAGTGATTATCTATATTTTCTTCTATTAAGGTTACTTTGGATGAATCTTGTATCTCACTTGATGATTTGATTATGTTGATTTATTATTCGTATTGATAAGAGACTAACACAATGCTTGAGATTCTAACCTTCATTATGATGATGCTACATGCTTTGAGTGTATATATATATACATGATGTGTTTTCATGATTCAGGACGAAGTTGTAGTTACTCACATCGCTGAGGTCCACATGATGTATCGATCCCGGTCATCTGTTTGCAATGTTTTCTTTTATATGTATATCTGTGCATATGTATTTCTTCTTTGTGATGCAGGATTGTAGGTACCCGGGCATCGACTTCACCTAGCTTCATAGGTCTGAGCATGCCCTCAAATCCTTGATGGTTGTTGTTATGGAGATAGTACTAAGGCCCTTACATGAGTCTTCCTTTGTCATTATTCCAATTTGGGAATATTAGGGTTCCTTCTTTGTCAGTCAACCTTTGGGTCAAAAACCCATATCCAACGCACTTGGTTGGGCATGGTTGTAGTTAGTGCCTTGTGGCCACTTGAATTCATTTGGTTGTATGATTTGTTTACTCATTTTATTTATTTCTCCTTCTTGGTATGATTCTTATTTAATCTTTCTATGTTGTGTTTCAAGAGTTTGGCTTGACTTTCCTTGTTAACTTTGGTTGACCTTGTTTGATCTTATGGTTTTCTCGATATGTTTCGTAGATGATTTGTATGGCCTCTTTGGATGATTAGATTTATTTTGAGGCATGTGATTTTATTCTACCTCAGTGATTATATCCTATAGTAATTATAAATAGGTAATAATATTGTGATCTATTACTTCATAATCTTATAGATTATAGTGTTTGGTATTTGGCATGTATCTATATAAATATAAATATATATATATATATATATATATATATATATATATATATATATATATATATATATATATATATATATATATATAGAAATATATATATGGGTGCACACATATATGTATTTATATATATATATATATATATAATTTATATGTGATTATATGTTAATTATTGTAGATATTATTGATGGTGTATATTTTGGGATTAATGTAAAGTATAATATTATTAATAATTAAATATTAAATAATGCAAGGTATATTATTCTCAATTGTTAATTATTAATAATGAGGATAGGTTATATATATAGATATTGATATAATTGATGATGGCATATGCATATATGTTAGGATAATATTACATTAGTGTATGAATGAATACAAATAATCTTTTATTGTATATTTGAGTAATATAGTTGTATGATATTAAGTTATTTTATAATACCCTTTAGTTAAGAGTTAGTTGAGAGTTGGTTACTTTTCCTCTCAACCTTTGGAAATATATTTATATGAACTACTTTCTCATTTGAAGAGAGGGGATTTTGGGGCTGAAGCATTGAGGAGAGGATGGCCTTACTTTTCATGGAGATTTTGGAGAGAAAACTTGGAGATGTGAAGAAGAGTTTGTAAGCATATGTCTTTAAGAATTTTTGGTTATCTTTGCTTTTGGGAGAGAGAGACATTTTTGTGAGAATTTCAGTAGTTGAGAGAGGGATTCTTTTTTTTGGAATTATTTCTTTCTTTCATGGAGATTTCTGAAAGTGGATAGGGTTTGAAAGATGCATCTCAAGTTTGGATTTGTCTTCTCTTTTGTTTCCTTCCTTCTTCGATTCAACCTTCGTAGGACATGAGGTATGGATTGAATATTTTAGTTACTTGATGTATCTGATAGATTATAGATCTATTTATATATTATCATTATTTATTATATCTATAATTTTCATTTGTATGGTTATTTTAAAGTTTTGAGTTTTTGTTTGTAAGAATTGGCATGTGTTTTCCTAGGGTTTTTTAGCAACCTATTTTTGGAGATCTATTATTATAACAATTTAAATTGCATCTATGTTTTTACTAAATTAATTTTATGGAAGTTAAATTCATATATCTCAAATGAGTATCTCTCTGATTTTATTTTTAGGGTCGAATTAATGCCTTATTTTTGACATTTTGGCAGTCTATGCCTGTCCATTCTTGATTTCAAATTTTCTATCAAATGTATTCATATGCTACAGGCTGATATGATTATATAAAAGTCTAAATTTGATATCAGAGATTCTCCTAAGTCTTATCTTTAATTTCCAATTGGTTTGGAGAATTTTTATTATGTTTTGTGAAAATTACAACCGTTTTAGTGAAGGCAGGTCTGAACCCTAACCAGAGTTTTCTGTTTTAAACCAGAATTCATAACTTTCTTTCCCACCATTGGATCTTCCTAAAAATCAAATTGAGAGTCCATAATTATGTTATCTAAATCTCCACCAAAGTGATTGCCTTTATTATTTGTTTTGTGGAAGATATGAATGACTTTTCTATGATGACTATTCTTTGCATTCAATCCTTACTTGAAATAATTCAGTTTAAGAACATCATTAAGTTTTAAGGTTTCGTATGGTTACCAGAGGCTATTAGAATTTTTTTTTGGTTAATTGGATCTATGTATAGTTTTAATATGTTTATAATATCACTTGGATGCCTTCTTATATGTTTGGAACATTCTGAATGCCATATTGGATTTAGGGTTGTCAAGTGGACTAGGGACAACATATGTTTTCCTAAACTCAATCAAATGTTGTTATGGAATTGATATGAATTATTGATGATGAATCTATTATGTTCTTATGATTTTTATATGTATGTTAGGGAGCCTAATTACACTAGGTGAGTGGCTCATAGTGAGGGGCCAGGGTCCTAAGTGGCTAGTACCAGGATAACCTACTATGAGTTATTCAATCAAGTGATAACCTAAATAAATGAATTGGGAATGGGAGATTATTGGAATGGGAAATTACACATTAATCAAGATTAATTGTGCCTCGCCCATGCCTTTAGTGCTAGTAAAGACTAAGGATGGGAGTGGGAGAAGGTACCTATGCATAGGTACAACTGAATGACCTTGTCTATACGAGAGGCATTCGGTTCCGCATGTGCCTACTTGGGGGCCGGGGCCAAGAGTGGCTAGTACCAGGACAACCCAAGGGATGAGGGCTATGCAATAACACTCACCTAGCTTGTAGCTTAGAGTCTCTATCAAATTTGATCATGCCTCTGGTATTCTTTGTGGTCTTCTTATCTTTTCTTTTTTGTTGCGACTTTGGGGAACTTTTATCACCACCTTAAGAATTTTCTAGTTGTTACCTCTTGTATGGGCCTTTGGTTCTATCTCCTAGCTCGGGATTCTCTAGATGATCCTAGCACATATTCCTTTCCAGATCTGCAGTTGAAGATTTCTTATTGGATATTTTAATATGTTGAGATGTACTTATGTATTGTATTCATGTAATTTTTAATCTCCTAAAAGGAGTCTTGTAGTATTGATGTAATCTCAATTCAAAGCAATGCATAAGGGAATGGGTAGTTCTAGGTAAAAGAAAGGGAAAAGAATGTGAAATATTAGACATGTTACTAGCATTAAAAGAAAGTGTTTATGTTATTTCTCCTATCCTCTTATGTTGTCCATATGTAAAGGAAATAATATTAAATATAGTTATATATAATGATGTATTGCAACAATAATGTATTCTCTCTTGATGAAAAGATCTAAGGAAATTATTGAGAAATGATAGATTAGTGATTGGAATTATTAAGAATGAATGGTTATGAAACAATGCAATAAAATAGTAACTTGATTATAATGTTAATACTTGGTTCATTTTAATGAAGTACCTAGGATAATGCCTACCTTAATGAATATTAATCTCTTACCTAAATTATTAGAGAAAAGTGATATAAAGGATAGTAGATGTAGATGAAATCAATATGAATTTATGGAATGAGTTGATAAAAGGAATAATGATGTTGGATGATTAACCTATGTTTAATAAAAGAAATAAGTTAGGGACATTTAACTTGATGCGTTAAAATGAACGTAGATCTTTTAAGCTCATGATTTGATGGATATCTTATGCATGTAAATGGTTTATATGATGTTGCTTTAGTAGCAACGTTAGGGAACCCCTGAGGACTTAAGTTGTATAAATCTTACATCCAAGTAGTAGAAAATATTTCTTCTTTTAGAAATATGAAATGTGATGATGAATATTATTCTAGTTAAAATTTAAAAAAAAAAAAATTACTACTTGCATTTTATAGAGGTTTATGTCTTGTCCTCTTGGGTTGCCTGGCGGGGCGTTACACCAAGGTTTCTCAAGAATAGAAATTGGTGTATACAATCAAGTATTCTGACTTACTCCTTTTGCAACTTGACAAATTCCACAAATTTTCACAAATTTATGAACATCTTTGTACAACTATGGCCAAAAGTACTTCTCCTTAAGAAAATTCCATGTTTTATCAATACCAAAATGTCCAACCAAACCACTACTATGTTTCTCCTTTATTAAATTAGATCTCATTACTCCTCTTGGTATACACAATTGAATACCTTTAAACAACATATCTTCCTGAATAAAAATATTCATCTCCCATTTAGTATTTTGTTGATTTTGAATAGGTGCTATGCACTTTCTCCATGGCTTAGAAAAATCAGGGTCAAACTCATAAGAATCTCTCATATCATCAAAACCAAGAACTTCCCATTTTCATCTCGATCATCAAAGATCTTCTACTTAATGCATCAGCAACTTGGTTAGTATCTCCACTCTTATGCTTAATCACAAATGTGTAATCACAAATGTGTAACTCAGAAAATACTCAACCCATTTCATATGTCTATGATTCAACTTATTCTGACTACCCAAATATTGTAAAGCCTTATGATTAGTATCACTAATAAATTTGGCTCCAAATTGCGATGGCTATGTGTCGCAATTGCGACTGCTATGTGTTGCAATTGTGACAGTCATAGACGTCACCATCTCCTTGTCATCACAATTGTGACTCCTTTCCGTCATAATGCGAACCCTTCATTGTGACAGCAACCCCATCACAAATCTTCATGTGACCGCTGATGGTTTGTTGCATGGTCACATGGGCTCGGAAGAGCCCATGCACTCATGCGACCAACCGCAAGATGTTAACCACTAACCATCACAATTGCAATGGCCTTAACTATGACCGCTGATAGTTTGTCACATGGTCGCATGGGCTCGGAAGAGCCCATGCGCTCATGCGACCAACCGCAAGATGTTAACCACTAACCGTCACAATTGCGACGGCCTTAACTGTGACCATTGACGGTTTGTTGCATGGTCACATGGGCTCAGAATAGCCCATGAAATCATGCGACCAACCGTAAGATGTTAACCACTGACTGTCATAATTGCGACGGCCACTCCAAGAATTGTGACGGGGTTGTTGTATCGGTGACGCCCCAATTGTCGTCGCCGATACAACAACCCCATCGCAATTACACATTTAAAACTTGGCCGCTAGAGGCTTGTCGCATGGTCGCATGCAGTTAGAAAGCCGCATGTGATCATGTGACAAGCATGAAACCACACCACAAGAAGTGTCCAAAAAAGTGCAAAAACCTCAAGATGCATCTAAAGCATAAAGCCCAATGCAAGAAAATGAAGGAAAGAGCTATATATTTCTAAGTTGATGATAGTGCCCTCATCAAAAAGATTAGGAAACAATAAGAGTGTGGGATGGAATGCAAAAAATGAAGCAACGACACAGAAAGAAACATCAACTGAATTATTTTTCCAATCACTTAATAGTTTCCTATGTGTAAGGCACCAATTGGCAATGGTCAAATATAACCTACCATTTGCCACACATTCTTTAAATTTGCAAAAAATTATCACAATCAAATGTAAATTATAATTAACATATGGTAATTCACTTCACATGCTTAAAAATTGTAATTATGAATCGTACTAAAATTAAATGCATAAGAGACATATTGCAACTCACTAGACATATTTAAATATCTTAACATTAAGAACATGGTATATCTGGCTAACAATAGAGCCTCTCTATTATACTTTTT
>BSBK01003377.1:2395000-2399412 GCA_027943335.1 Chamaecyparis obtusa | reverse complement strand
GAATACATTAGTACAAAGGAACAAATATTAGACATCTTTACAAATCTGTTGAAAAAAGATACCTTTGATTATCTCAGAGGTATGCTTGGGTTGGAGGCCCCCTCCTAGTGAGAATTAAATGATGTAGGGGATGCATTGGTCTAGAGGTTTTTAGAGCCTTATCATGTTTTGGACTTGATGTATGGATCTACTCCTTAGGGGGAGTGGATAGTTGAAGACAGTTGATGACTTATGGCACCCTTTTCCATTGTTACAAAAGGGGGAAAGAGACTGTGAAAATCCTATGGGAAAGAGACTATGTGGTAAAGGTATTGAGAGAATACTTTTGGGTTGATGGATTTTCCCATATGTTGCCATCAATGCCCAAAGAGGGAGATTGTTGGATATTAATAATGCATTGGGGAGATTGTTGGATACATTTAATAAGTTTAATCACTACGTTGAGTGATGTTAGAATTAATGTTGTTGTCATTTGTGTTTTGTCACTGATGTCAACATATGTTTATGTGAAGAGAACATACTGGTTATTATAATGTATGGATAGTGTATGAATGTTTCAGAATGTGTGAAGTCAGTTGTGTGTACATGAAGGTGTTGTGATATTATATCTTATATGGAATGATGTAATATTGCATATTGGCTGAGTTACAAAAGATTTGGCAAAGACTGGTTACTGGACAATGATAGTGGAAGGCGAACAGAGTAAGTCTTTGAGTTTTGGGTATATCTTACAGGTGATGAGGATTCAGTTACATATAGGGTACTGAAGAATGTTCTTTGATCTTAGCAAGGTATGGAAAGCAGGATGACGCCAACTGTGGCATGTGTTCTAGAGATGACCTATTTGGAAGCCGACTTTAGAATTGTAGCATGTATCATGAATGATGAGCATGATTTACAGATGTCGGTCCTTAATTATTAAATTATAATTGTTGTATACTTGTTTTAGATACCGTGTGTATCTTAGCAAGGAGTTATGTAATTATTTGTATATTAAGAAAATCTAATTGGCCAACCTGATCATTTATTTTGTAATAGGTTATATATGTAAGATCTTTTCTTTTTAAAATATATGGGAGAATAGATGTGATTTAAAAGAGGATTGTGGAAGCTACAAGCTTGTATCTGCTAGATGTAGAGGAGAGGATAAATTATATAATTCATTGGAACTAATCAAGAAAAGACAATATCTATCAGACAATTCAAGATTGTGTATCTCTTTACATACACTTGTGTTGTGAATAGTGAGTTCTAAAGGTGGACATAACCTTCTTTGGACAGTGAGCCTACCTTATTTTTCTTGACTCCTAACAGGGTATGTCCTGTAACAAGGACTGTACACTGTAATGTTTTAATTAGCTCCTAACAAGGCTAGATCTTCTAACAAGGATACTATACTCTCAGTACATCATTAGTGGGTGTTAATTCCCACTGAAGTTTTACCTTTAAGAGGGTTTCCTCGACAACCAATATTATGTTATTGTGTTGGCATTCATTGTGTTCATTTGATTTGGTATTACTACTATTCAAAGTTTAAATTTTAATAATCTGTCATACAATTGATTCACCCCCTCTCTCACTTGTATTGGTGGACTATTATTCCTAACATAATCATTATATTTAAACATTATTATATATTATATCGTGAAATGAAGAGAATAATCTGGACTCCTAACTTTTCTTAATATTTGTTGCCTATGATTCCCTCTCCCCATTGAAATTTTAGTCTTTTTCTTTTCCTTGGGTTTGGGTATGATAATTTGTGTCTTGAAGTGTAAGAAACTTCATTTATCTCACAAAAGTCCAAATAATTAGTTATTTTTAGAGGTGTGTTGGGGTTTTGTCTAAGTTTAAAACTCATGTCATGGTTTGATAAGCCTGCTTGTACTCGTCCAAACTCAAACTCACCCTATGATTTATCCTTGTGTTCAAGTCTTATATTGAATCCACTAAGTACATTTAAGTTTTGAAATGGGGTGTCCGACTTCGACATGGTTTCCTAACCACAAAATAGAATGAGTGGGGAGTAAATTGACTATTATCTACATTTGTATTAGGTTTAAAAACTATGTTTGGAGCTCAATACATTATTTTGAACCATTTAATAAAGTAGTGTTAGCATTTGAAAATGGTTTTAAAATCATAGGTGGCCTCTAAATAAGTTGTGTCAACCACCATCAGACTTGATAACTATTTTAAAATAAGAAAATAATTGTTTTTGGGTTTGAATAGAGTTTCTAAAACCCTTCAAAACACTAACAAGGTTCACTAAAGTACTCTAAATCTTGACAAAGAAAAATAAGATGCAAAATCTTAAAAGGATGGAAAGTGGCAAGTAAGGGAGTTCTCAAGACTTGTAAAATACTAATAGATTTTGTCTAAAGATCAAAAGTTCCAATAAAGGAAGTGTTCAAGGTATAATGTAATATATCATTAAGATGGGAGGTTTGCGCTACTCATTGAAAATTTGACTAAGTTTAATGAAAATGCCAAATTACTGATGAATAAAAAAGAGTTCAAAATGTTTAAAGAGAAAATAAAGCAATAAAAGAGGAGGTTATCAAAACTCATCATACTACTAACAGAGTTCAAGAGAGTATGTCAAAGGTCGATAAAGACAAAGAAAAGAAAATTACAAGCTTAAATATTGATAGTTTTGGTATTTATCAAAACCAAATGAACTACTAATAAAGGAATGAATAAAAGAAAAGAAAATCACTGAAAGAAAAAATAAACTTGTTGACAGGGACATTCAAATGGGGTGTTAATGCTTTAAGGATGCTATTGCCCAAGTATTATTTTGAAGAAAGATTTAATATGTCAAAACAAAGTAGTGGAAGCTATTATGCAATCCAAGTCAAAGCAATGTAGCCTTCATTTGATTATTAGAATTTTTGGAGTTAAAGAAACACATGGGGATTATCTTCCACTCGTCAATATCATTTTGAAGATATTACTTTTGATACATAGTGCCTTAAATCATTCTTAGGAGATGAAAGGCTTCATATTTCCTATTTTATTTTGAAATTGTTTAAAGTAGTTACAAAAGTTGAACTAAAAGGGATCATTGGGAGGATCCTTTAAATATATAATCTATTTAAGCTCTGTAAAAGTGTGTGTGTGTGTGTGTGTGTGTGTGTGTGAGAGAGAGAGAGAGAGAGGAGAGAGAGAGAGAGAGAGAGAGAGAGAGAGAGAGAGAGAGAGAGAGAGAGAGAGAGAGAGAGAGTATTTTTCTATTTCAGACATGATCATTCTATAGGGGCATAATAGTCTTTGAGCTATTTTCTTTTCATCAAAGACAAGAAGGAGATATATATTAAATATGTTTGCTTGTGTATTCCCTTTGACAACAGATTTGCCTTTGAATTTTCTCAATTGTTCTTTGACATTTTCCTATATTGGATTATGCCTATGTTTACTATGGAATCTTTGAGTTTTGAGATATTCATATATCTAAAAAGGAACTATTGAATCTTTCTCTAATTGATCACTCGTGGGTGTTGAGTAGGTGATCTTTGTGTCATTTGTCTCTATTTCCTATTGTTTCTAAATTCATAATTGCATCTATGCCATTGCTATATGTAGGTGTTATTTTTTACTTTCCCGCTTTCTACTCAAAATAATAACACCAAAAATTTAAATTACATCATACAAGGGAATTGTACCTCCAAAATTCAGAGGAAAATTACTATTTTAGAATAGTGATGTCTCCAACTATTAACTTGTAATTTGTCTTTACGCCTAGGGTAAACTAAGTCAAGTTGTTGATTATTTTGAAAAAGAAAAATTTGTTTACTAACAATATTATAGTTGTACTCAAATGTAGGTGGAATATAACTTGATTTAATAGTTATAGATTTATTAGAGATTACACTAGAAACTCACTTATATTATACTAAAAATATATAAATGATTGTGAAAGAAGGGATAATTATTTAATGTTATTTTATTTTAATTGAAACATGTCAGTATAGGTTTGAACCTAGCCTAAATATGCCTTTGGCATTTTGAATTTTGGTGGATGGCTTCTATATCACATACCATCATCCTCAAGAACCAATTAAGCTATGAGGTCCTTTGACATTTAATACAATACTAAAATTCTCACACCTGTGCCTTTTCTCCTTACTCCTTAGATTCATTTCAATTATATTATCTTCTATGCAATAATAATAAATCTAGAATATAAGATTGGGATAATTCTTGATACATCTATGGAGAGCACCAACATTGAATTATGTGTTTACACCATCCTAGCCACATTGCAAGCTTATATAATATCAAGTAAAAAATTAGTTATCATGATTAAATCAATTTAGTTTGAAGATGTGGATTGACCAAAGGCGAACAAGACCCCTACCTATTAAGTTCTCAAATAGTGTCCTCTTGACACCATCCTTTTTAAACGTATG